>JAVSCE010011951.1:0-61267 GCA_032199065.1 Smutsia gigantea
AATGCAATTTTGTGGATTGGAATGGAATCCTATGCAAAAGAACACAGTAGAATATTTGAAATGGAATGGTGTTCTGTGTAATCAAATGGAATGTCATGGTATGAATTGGAATGTTAATTAATAGATCCAAATTTTCCTGAATCAATGGAAAGTTATGTAATAGTTGTGTAATGTAATTGAACGTTATGGTATGAAGTGCAATGTTGATTAATGGAAGCGAAGTTTTAAGAATGGAGTGGAGTATTACGTAGCAGAACAGGAATAATGTTTTCGAATGGAGTTGAATGTTGTGGAATGAAATGGAAGGTTGTGCAATTGAATGGAATGTTATGGAATTGAATGGAATGATGTGGAATGCAAAGCAATGTCGAAGATATGAACAGAATGTTAGGGAAAGCAATGGGACGTTAAGGAATTTAATGGAATTTTTTGAACTGGAACGGTATCTTAGGCAAAAAAAGGTAATAGAATGAATTGGAAATGAATGCTGTGTAATCAAATGGAATGTTACGCTATGAAGTGGAATGTTGATTAATAGGACTAAATTTTAATGAATGGAACGGAATGTTATGCAACAGAACAGGAATAATGTGTTCGAATGGAATCAAATGTTGTGGAATATGTCGGAATGCAATGGAAAGTTAAGGAAATGAATGCAATGCTGTTTAATGGAATAGAATGCTGGGGAAAGGCTACAGAATGGAATCTAATTTTGTGGATTTGAATGGAATTTTATGCTATATAATGAAATACATTGTTTGAAATGTAATTGGATAGTGTGAAATGAAATGGAATGTTATGGTATGAAGTATAATGTTGCTTAATAGAACTGAATATTAAGGAATGGAATAGAATGTTAGGTTGCAGAATGGGAATAATGTGCTTTAATGGAATCAAATTTTACGGAATGGAATGGAATATTGTGGAACTGAATGGAATGTTATGGACAGGAATGGAATGCTGTGGAATGCAACGGAATGTTGTGGAAAGCAATAGAAAGTAGGGGAAAGGAATGGAGGGTGAAGGAATAGAATGGAATTTTGTGGATTGGAATGGAATCTTCTGCAGTGGAATGAGATACAATGTTTGCAATTGAATGGGATGTTGTGTAATCAAATGGAATGTTTTGAAGGGCAATGTTGATTAATATAACTAAATTTTAATGAAAGGTTTTGAATGTTTTGTAAAAATGGGAATAATGTGTTGGAGTGGAATTGAATGTTATGGAATGGATTGGACTGTTGTGGAATGGAATGGAAGGTTACGGAAATAATTGAATGATGTGGAATGCAATGGAGAGTAGTGGAATGAAATAGAACGTTTGGGAAAGGCATGGAAGTTCAAGGAATAGAATGGAACTTTTTGGATTGGAATGGAATCCTATGCAATAGAATGAAATGGAATGGTGTTCTGTTTAATCGAATGGAATGTTATGGTATGAATTGTAATGTGAATTAATAGGACTAAACTTTACTGAATAATTGGAATGTTATGTAATAAAACAGGAATAATGTGTTGGAATGGGGGGAACGGAATGGAATATGGTGTAATTGAATAGAATGTTATGCTATGAAGTGGAATGTTAATAGGCACAAATTTTAATAAATGGAATAGAATGTTATGCAACAGAATGGGAATAATGTGTTATAATGGAATGCAATGGAATGGAAAGAAATGGAATGTTCTGGAATGCAATGCTGTGGAATGCAGTGAAATGTGGAAAGAATAGAAAGTTGTGGAATGGAATGGAGGGGAAGAAAAGGAAGAGAATTTTGTGGATTGGAATCGAATCTCATGCAATGGAATGAAATAGAATTTTTGAACTGGACTGGAATATTGTTTAATTGAATGGAATGTTATGGTATGAAATGCAATGTTGATTAATAGAATCGAATTTGAAGAATGTTATTTAATGTTTTCTAAAAGAATGGCAATAATGTGTTTGAATATAATCGAATGGAATGGAAAGGAATTTAATGTTTTGGAATGGAATAGAATGTTGTGGAAATAAATGGAATGTTTCAGAATGGAATGGAATGCTGTGGAATGCAATGGAATGTTGCGGAGAGGAATAGAATGTTAGGGAAAGCAATGGTAGGTTAAGGAATGGAATGTAATTTTGTGGATAGGAATGGCATCTTATGAAGCAGAAGGAAATATAATGAATTGGAAAGGAACGTTGTGTACTCGAATGGAATGTTATGCTATCAAGTGTAATGTTGAATAATATGACCAAATTTTAATGAATGGAATGGAATGTTATGTAACAGAACGGGAATGATGTTTCGGAATGGAATTGAATGTAATGGAATGGTAAGGAATGTTTTGGAATTGAATGGAAAGTTAAGGAATGGAGTGGAATGCAGTGGAAGGCAATGGAATGTGGCAGAAAGGTGTAGAATGCTGGTGAAAGTAATGAAATTTTAAGGAATGGAACGGAATTTTGTGGTATGCAATGGAATCTTATGCAATGGAATGAAATAGAATGATTGAAATGGAAAGGAATGTTGTGTTATCGAATTGAATGTGATGGGGTGAAGTGATTGCTGAGTAAAGATCCGAATATTAATGAATGGTATGAAATGTTTTGTAACTGAATGGGAATAATGTGTTACAATGGATTTTAATGTTTTGGAAAGGAATGAAATGTTGTGGTATTGAATGGAATGTTATGGAATGGAAAACGATGCAGTGGAATGCAGTGGAATGTTGTGGAAAGGAATAGAATTTTGAGGAAAGGATTGTGATGTTAAGGAATGTTTAGGAATTTTGTGGATTGGAATTGAATCATGCAATAGAATGAAATAGAATGCTTAAAATGGAATGTAATGTTATGTAATCAGATGGAATGTTATTGTTTGGAGGCGAATGTTGTTTAATAGAATGGAATTTTAATGAATGGAATGGAATGTTAGGTTACAGAACAGGATTAATGTGTTGGAATGGAAATGAATGTTACCGAATGGAATGGAATGTTGTGCAATTGACAGGAATGTTATGTAATGGAAGGGAATGCTTTGGAATGCAAAGGAATATTGTGGAAAGAAATAGAAGTGTGGGGAAAGGAATGGAGGGTGAAGGAATGGAATGGAATTTTGTGGATGGGAATGGAATATTATGCAATAGAATGAAATAGAATGTTTGAAATGGAATGTAATGTTATGTAATCAAAAGGAGTGTTATGGTATGAAGGGGAATGTTGATTAATAGAACACAACATAAATGAATGGAATGGAGTGTTATGTTCCAAAATGGGAATAATGTGTTTGAATGGAAAAAAATGTTATGGAATGGAATGGGCTTGTGGAATTCAATGGAATGTTAAGGAATGTAATGGAATGCTGTGGAATGCAATGGAATGTTGTGGAAAGGAATAGAAAGTTGGGTACAGGAATGGAAGGTTAAGGAGTGTAGTGCAATTTTGTGGATTGGAATGGAATCATATGCAGTAGAATGAAATAGAATATTTGAAATATAATGGAATGTTGTGTAATCAAATGGAATGTTGATTAATGGAACAGAATTTTAATAAATGGCATGGAATGATTTGTAACAGAATGTGAATAATGTGTTGGAATGGAATCGAATGTTATGGAATGGAATGGAATATTTTGGATTGCATTAGAAAGTTATGGAATGGAATGCAATAGAATGTTTTAAATTTAATGGAATGTTGTGTAATGGAATGGAATGTTATGGTATTAAGTGGAATGTTGATTAATAAAAAAGAATTATGAAGAATTGATATGAATGCTAGGTTATAATCAGAATAACATGTTCGAATGGAGATGAATATTGTGGAATGGAATGCTATGTTGCATAATGGAATGGAATGCTGTGGAATGGAATGGAATGATATGGAAAGGAATAGAGAGTTGGGAAAGGAAAGGAAGTTAAAGGAATGGAATGGAATTTGTGGAATAGAGTGGAATCTTACGGAATGGAAAGAAATAGATTGTCTTAAATGACTGGAAAGTTGTATAATCGAATGGAATGCTGTGGTGTGAAGTGCAATGCTAATAGATACAAATTTGAAGAATGGTATGGAATGTTCTGTAAAAGAATGGGAATAATGTTTTGGAATGGAATGGAATGCTGTCGCATTGAATGGAATGTTAAAGATCGGAATGGAATGTGGTAGAATTCAATGGAATGTTGTGGAAAGGAATAGAATGTTAGGGAAAGATATGGAAGGTTACGGAATGAAATGGAATTTTGTGTATTGGAATGTAATCTTATGAAACAGAATGAAATAGAATGAATTGAAAAGGAATGGTGTGTAATCGAATGGAATGTTGTGGTATAAAGAGGAATATTGATTAATGGAACGGAATTGTAATGAATGGAATGGGATGTTAGTTTACAGAACGGGAATAATGTGTTTGAAAGGAATCAAATGTTACGGAATGGAAAGTAATTCTGTGGAATTGAATGGAATGTTAAGGGATGGAATGGAATGCTGTGGAAAGGAATAGAACGTTAAGGAGAGGAATGTAAGTTAAAGGAATGTTATGGAAATTTGTGGATTGGAATGGAATCTAATGAAGCAGAATGAAATAGATAGAATTGGAAAGTAATGCTGTGAATCGAATGGAATGTTATGCTATAAAGTGAAATGTTGATTAATAGACCTAATTTTAATGATTGTAATGGAATGTTATGCAACAGAACGGGAACGATGTGTTGGAATGGAATTGAATTTAATGGCATGGAATGGAATATTGTGGAATTGAATGGAATATTAAGGAATGGAATGGAATGCTGTGGAATGCAATGGATAATGTGCAAAGGAATAGAAATTGTGGAATGCAATGGAAGGTTAAGTAATGGTATGGAATTCTGTGTATTGGACTGGAATCTTATGAAACAGAATGAAGTAGAATGAATTGGAATGGAATGTTGTGTAATGGAATGGAATGTTATTTTAAAAAGGGGAATGTTGATTAATAGAGAGGTATTTTAATGAATGGTATTGAATGATACGGGACAGAATGGGAATAATGTGTTCGAATGGAATCGTATGTTATGAAATGGAATGGAATGCTGTGGAAATGAATGGAATGTTACGAAATGGATTGGAATGATGTTGAATGCAATGGAAAGTAGTGGAAAGGAATAGAACGTTAGGGAAAGGAATGGAAGGTTAAGGAAGAGAATGGAATTTGTGGATTGGAATGGAATCCGATGCAATAGAACGATATAAACTGTCTGAAATGGAGTAGTATTCTGTGTAATCGAATGGAATGCTATGATATGAATTGGAAAGTTAATTAATAGAACCAAATTTTACTGATCAATGTAATGTTAGGTAAAAGATTGGGTATAATGTGTGGAATGGAATCGAATGTTAAGGAATGGAATGGAATATTGTGGACTTGAATGGAATGCGGTGGAATGGAATGAAATGTGGAAATATAGAGTGTTGGGAAAGGAAGTTAAAGGAATGCAATGGAATTTTGTGGATTTAAATGGAATCTTATGGAACGGAAAGAAATAGATTGTTTGAAATGGACTGGAATGTTGTATAATGGTATCGAACGTTAATGTGTGAAGTGAAATGTTGGTAAATATAACCGAATTTTGAAGAATGGTGTGGAATGTTTTTTAAAAGAATGGGAATAAAGGGTTGGAGTGGAATCGAATGGAATGGAAAGGAATGGAATATTTTATAATGGAATGGAATGTTGTGGAATTGAATGGAATGTTACGGAATGGAATGGAATGCTGTGGAATGCAACGGAATGTTACAGGAAGGAATAGATTGTTATTGAAAGCAATGGCAGGTTAAGGAACAGAATGGAATTTTGTGGATTGAAATGGAATATTATGCAATGGAAAGAAATAGAATGTTTGAAATAGAGTGAAATGTAGTGTAATGGAATGGAATTTTATAGCATGAAGTGCAATGTTGTTTAACAGAACGAAATTTAAAGAACACAATGGAATGTTAGATAAAAATCAGAATAACGTGTTCAAATGGATTCAAAAGTTATGGAATGGAATGCTGTGAAATGGAATAGAATGTTGTGGAAAGGAATAGAGTGTTTGGATAGGAATGGTAGTTAAAGGAACGAAATGGAATTTTCAGGATTGGAATGGAATCTCATGGAAGGGAATGAAATAGAATTTTTGAACTGGACTGGAATGTTGTGTAATTGAATGGAATGTTATGGTATGAAGTGCAATGTTGATTAATAGAACCGAATTTTGAAGAATGTTTTAGAATGTTTTGTGAAAGAATGGGAATAATGTGTTGGAATGGAATCGAAAGGAATGGAAAGGAATGTAATTTTTTGGAATGGAATGGAACGTTGTGGATAGGAATGGAATCATATGAAACAGAAGGAAATATAATGAATTGGAAAGGAATGTTGTGTAGCCGAATGGAATGTTATGCTATCAAGTGTAATGTTGAATAAGAGGACCAAATTTTAATGAATGGAATGGAATTTTACGCAACAGAACGGGAATGATATATTGAAATGGAATCGAATGTAATTGAATGGTATGGAATGTTTTGGAATGCAATGGAAAGTCATGGAATGGAATCGAATGAGGTGGAAAGCAATGGAATGTTGCAGAAAGTTGTATAATGTTGGGGAAGGTATGGAATGTTAAGGAATGGAATGGAATTTTGTGGTATAGAAGGGAATCTCAAACAATGGAATGAAATAGAATGTTTTCAATGGAATGGAATATTGATGAATTGTAAGGAATGATATTCTATGAAGTGGAATTTTGATTAATAGAACCGAATTTTGAAGAATGGAACGCAATATTAGGTAAAAATCAGAATAATGTGTTCGAATGGAGTAGAATGTTGTGGAACGGAGTGCTATCTTGTGGAATGGAAAGGAATGCGGTGGATTGGAATGGAATGTTGTAGAAAAGAATAGAGTGTTGGGAAAGGAATGGAAGTTAAAGGAATGAAATGGAATGTTGTGTATTGGAATGACATAGAATGTTTGAAATAAACTGGAATGTTGTATAATCGAATGGAATGATATGGTCTGAAGTACAATTTTGATTAATAGAACCGAATTTTGAAGAATGTTACTGAATGTTTTGTAAAAGAATGGGAATAATGTGTTGGAATGGAATCAAATTAATGGAAAGGAATGGAATGTTTACGAATGGAATAAGATGTGTGGAATTGAATGGAATGTTATGGAATGGAATGAAGTGCTGTGGAATGCAATGGAATGTTGTGGAAAGCAATACAAATTGGGGAAATGAATGGAGTGTGAAGGAATGGAATGAAATTTTGTGGATAGGCATGGAATATCATGCAATAGTATGAATTGGAATTTTGTTTAATGGAATGGAATGTTATGGTGTGAGGTGGAATGTTGAATAGAAGCGAATTTTGAAGAATGGAATGCAGTGTTATGTAATAATCGGAATAACGTGTACAAATGCAGTCAAATGTTTTGGAATGGAACGCTATGTTGTGGAATGGAATGGAATGCTGTGGAATGGAATGGAATCTTATGGAAAAGAATGGAATGTTGGGAAAGGATTGGAAGTTAAAGGAATGGAATGTAATTTTGAGGTTTGAATGGAATGAAATAGAATGTTTGAAATGGGCTCGAAATTTGTATAATCGAATGGAAAGTAATGGTGTGAAGTGCAATGATGATTAATAGTACCAAATTTTGAGGAATGGTCTGAAATGTTTTGTAAAGAATGGGAATAATGTGTTGGAGTAGAATCGAATGTAATGGAAAGGAATGGAATGAAGTGTTATGGAGTGGAATGGAATGCTGTGGGATGCAATGGAATGTTGCGGTAGGGAATAGCATATTAGTGAACACACTGGAAGTTTAAGGAATGGAATGGAATTTTGTGGATTGAAATGGAAACTTATGAAACAGAATGAAATAGAATGAATTGGAAAGGAATGTTATGTGATTGAATTTAATTGTATGCTATGGAGTGCAATGTTGATTAATAGAACCAAATTTAATGAATTGAATGGAATGTTATATTACAGAATGGGAATAACGTGTTGGAATGGAATAGAATGTTATGGAATGGAATGCAATGGAAGGCTGTGGAATGCAATGGAATGTTGTGGAAAGCAATAGAAAGTTGGGGAAGGAATGGAGGGTGAAGGAATGGAAAGGAATTTTGTGGATTGGAAAGCAAAATTATGCAATGGAAGGAGATACAATGTGTGCAATGAATGGGATATTCCGAAATCAAATGGAATGTAATGGTATGCACTGGAATGTTGATTAACAGAACCGAATTTCAAAGAATGGAATGGAATGTTAGGTAGCAGAATGGGAATAATGTGTTTGAATGGAAACAATGTTATGCAATGGAATTGAATGTTGTGGAATTGCATGCAAAGTTAAGGAATGGAATAGAATGCTGTGGAATGCCATGGCATGTTGTGGAAAGGAATAGAACGTTGGGGAATGGAATGGGAGGTTAAGGAATGGAATGGAAATTTGTGGACTGGAATGGAATCCTATACAATAGAACGAAATAGAATGGTTGAAAAGGAATGGTGTTCTGTGTAATCGAATGGAATAGTATGATGTGAATTGGAAAGTTGAAAGAACCGAATTACCTGAATCAATGGAGAGGTATATAATAGTACAGGAATAAAGTGTCGGAATGATATTGAATGTTAAGCAATGGAATTGAACATTGTGGAATTGAATGAAATGCTTTGGAATGGAATGGAATGTTGGGGAAAGGAATAGAATGTTGGGGAAATGAATGGAATGTTAAGGAATGAATTGGAATTTTGTTGTTTGGAATGCAATCTTATTCAATAGAGCATTTGAATGGGATGGAAAGTGGTGTAATCGAATGGAATGTTATGGGATGACGTGGAACGCAGTGCAATAGAACTGAATTTTAATTAATGTATGGAATGTTATGTAACAGAATTGGAATAAGGTTTTGGATATGAATCCAATGTTATGGAACTGAATGGAATGTTCTGGAATGGAACTGAATTAAGTAGAATGCAATGGAATTTTGTGGGAAGGAGTAGAATGTTGGAGAAAGGAGAGGAAGATTAAGGAAAGGAAAGGAATTTTGTGGATTGGAATGGAACCTTATGCGACATAATGAAATAGAATGTTTGAAATGGAATGGAAGGCAGTGTAATCTAATAGAATGTTATGGTATGAAGTTGAAAGTACGTTAAAAGAAACAAATTTTAATGAATGGAATGGAATGTTATGTAACACAAAGGGAATAATGTGTTCGAATGCAATGGAATGTTATAGAATGGAGTGCAATGTTGCAGAATTGAAAGGAATGTTATGGAATGGAATGGATGCTGTGGAATGCAATGAATTGTTGTGTAAAGGAAGAAAATGTTGGGAAAGGAATGGACGTAAAAGGAATGGGATAGAATCTAGGGAATTGCAAAGGAATCTTATGGAATGGAATGAAATAGAAGATATGAAATGGAGAATGTTTTATAATCGAATGCAATGTTATGGTATGAAGTGCAATGTTAATTAATATACTGAATTTTAAGGAACGGTATGGAATGTTTGTAAAAGAATGGGAATAATGTGTTTAAACAGAATCGAATGGAAGGAATAGAAAAGAATGGAATGTTTGGAAAGGAATGGAATGATGTAGAATTAAATGGAATGTTACAGAACGGAATGGAATGCTTTGCAATGCAATGGAATGTTGTTTAAAGGAATAGAATGTTAGGGAAAGCAATGTTAGGTTAAGGAATGGAATTGAATTTGTGGACAGGAATGGAATCTTATGAAACAGAAGGAAATATAATGAATTGAAAAGGAATGTTGTGTAGTTGAATGGAATGTTATGCTACCAAGTGTATTATTGAAGAATAAGACCAATTTTAATGAATGGAATGGAATGTTATGCAACAGAACGGGAGTGATTTGTTGTAATGGAATCGAATGTAATGGAATGGTATGGAATGTTTTGGAATGCAATGGAAAGTCATGGAATGGAATGGAATGCAGTGGAAGGCAATGGAATGTGGCAGAAAAGTGTAGAATGTTGCGGAAAGGAATGAAATGTTAAGGAATGGAATGGAATTTTGTGGTATGGAATGAAATCTTATGCAGTGGAATGATATAAAATGTTTTCACTGGAATGGAATGTTGATGAATGGTAGGGAATGTTATGGTATGAAGTGGAATGTTGAATATTAGAACAGAATTTTGAAGAAGGGAAGGGAAGGTTAAGTAATATTAGGAATAACATGTTCGAATGGAGTAGAATGTTATGGAATGGAGTGCTACCTTGTGGATTGGAAAGGAATGCTGTTGATTGGAATGGAATGTTCTGGTACAGAATAGAGTGTTGGGAAAGGAATGGAAGTTAAAGAATGAAATGGAATTTTGTGGATTGGAATGAAAAATAATGTTTGAAATGGACTGGAATGTTGTATAATCGAATGGAAGGTTATGGTGTGAAGTGCAATATTGATTAATAGAACCGAATTTTGAAGAATGTTAAGGAAATTTTGTAAAAGCATGGGAATAATGTGTTGGAATGGAATCGAATGGAATGGAAACAAATGGAACGTTTTGGAATGTAATGGTAAGTTATGGAATGGAACGGATTGCATTGAAATGCAATGGAAAGTTTAGGAATCGAATAAGATGTGTGGAATTGAATGGAATATTATGGAATGGAATGCAATTTTGTGGAAAGGAAGGCAATCCTGTGGAATGAAATTTAATGCTGTGGAAAGCAATAGAAAGGTGTGAAAATGAATGGAGTGTGAAGGAATGGAATGGAATTTTGTGGACTTGCATGGAATGTCATGCAATAGTATTAATTAGAATGTTGTTTAATGGAATGGAATGTTATATTGTGAGGTGGAATGTTGAATAGAAGAGTATTTTGAAGAATGGAATGCAATGTTAGGTAATAATCGGAATAACGTGTTCAAATGGAGTCAAATGTTATGTAATGGAATGCTATGTTGTGCAATGGAATGGAATGATGTGGAATGGAAAGGAATGTTCTGGAAAGGAATAGAATGTTTGAAAGGATTGGAAGTTAAAGGAATTAAATGGAATGTTGAAGATTGGAAGGGAATGAAATAGAATGTTTGAAATTGGCTGGAATGTTGTATAATCGAATGGAAAGTAATGGTGTGAAGTGCAATGTTGATTAATAGAACTGAAGTTTGAAGAATGGTATGGAACGTTTTGTAAAAGAAGGGGAATAACGTGTTGGAGTGGATTCAAATGGAATGGAAAGAATGGAATGTTTTGGATTGGAACGGAATGTTGTTGATTTGAATGGAATGTTACGGAATGGAATGGAATGCTGTGGAATGCAATGGAATGTTGCAGAGGGGAATAGAATGTTAGTGAAAGCAAAGGAAGGTTAAGGAATCGAATGGAATTTTGTGGATTGAAATGGAAACTTATGTAATGGAAGGAGATAAAATGTGTGCAATGAATGGGATGTTCTGTAATCAAATGGAATGTGATGGTATGGAGTGGAATGTTGATTAAGAGAACCGAATTTCAAAGAATGGAATGGAATGTTAAGTAACATAATGGGAATAATGTGTTTAAATGGAAACAAGGTTATGCAATGCAAATGAATGTTGTTGAATTGCATGCAACGTTAAGGAATGGAATTGAATGCTGTGGAATGCCATGGCATGTTGTGGAAAGGATAGAAAGTTGGGGAAAGGAATGGGAGGTTAAGGAATGGAATGGAATTTTGCGGATTGGAATGGAATCTTATGCAATAGAACGAAATATAATGAATTGAAAAGGAATGTTGTTTCCTCAATGGAATGTTATGCTATCAAGTGTAATGCTGAATAATAGGACCACATTTTAATGAATGGAATGGAATGTTATGCAACAGAACGGGAATGATGAGTTCGAATGGAGTTGAATGTAATGGAATGGTATCTAATGTTTTGGAATGCAATGGAAAGTCATGGAATGGAATGGAATACAGTGGAAGGCAATGGAATGTGGCAGAAAAGTGAAGAATGTTGCGGAAAGGAATGAAATGTCAAGGAATGTAATGGAATTTTGTGGTGTGGAATGGAATCTTATGCAATGGAATGAAATAGAATATTTTCAATGGAATGGAATGTTGATGAATAGTAAGGAATGTTATGGTATGAAGTGGAATGTTGATAATTAGAACCGAATTTTGAGGAATAGAGGGGAATGTTAAATAATAATCAGAATAACGTGTTCGAATGGAGTTGAATGTTATGGAATGGAGTGCTATCTTGTGGATTGGAAAGGAATGCGGTGGATTGGAATGGAATGTTCTTGAAAAGAATATAGTGTTGGGATAGGAATGGAAGTTAAAGGAATGAAATGGAATTTTGTGGATTGGAATGACATAGAATGTTTGAAATGGACTGGAATGTTGTATAATCGAATGGAATGTTATGGTGTGAAGTGCAATGTTGATTAATAGAACCGAATTTTGAAGAATGTTATGGAATGTTTTGTAAAAGAATGGAAATAATGTGTTGGTATGGAATCGAATGGAACGGAAAGGAATGGAATGTTTTGGAATGTAATGGTAAGTTATGGAATTGAATGGAATGCTGTTGAATGCAATGGAAAGTTTAGAAATCGAATAAGATGTGTCGAATTGAATGGAATATTATGGATAGGAATGCAATCCTGTGGAAAGAAATGCAATCCGGAGGAATGAAATGGAATGTTGTTTAAAGCAATAGAAAGGTGTGGAAATGAATGAAGTGTGAAGGAATGGAATGGAATTTTGTGGATTTGCATGGAATGTCATGCAATAATCTGAACTAGAATGTTGTTTAATGGAATGGAATGTTATGGTGTGAGGTGGAATGTTGAATAGAAGAGAATATTGAAGAATGGGAGGGAATGTTAAGTAATAATCGGAATAACGTGTTTGAATGGAGAAGAATGTTATGGAATGGAGTGTTACCTTGTGGAATGGAAAGGAATGCTGTGGATTGGAAAGGAATGTAGTGGAAAAGAATGGAGTGTTGGGAAAGAAACGGAAGTTAAAGGAATGAAATGGAATTCTGTGGATTGGAATTACATAGAATGTTTGAAATGGACAGGAATGTTGTATAATAGCATCGAATGTTATGCTGTGAAGTGCAATGTTGATTAATAGGAACGAATTTAGAAGAGTGTTATGGAATGTTTTGTAAAAGAATGGGAATAATGTGTCGGAATGGAATCGAACGGAACGGAAAGCAATGGAATGTTTTGGAATGTAGTGGTAAGTTATGGAATGGAATGGAATTCTGTGGAATGCAATGGAAGGTTTAGGAATGGAATAAGATGTGTGGAATTGAAAGGAATGTTATGGAATGGAGTGCAATGTTTGGAATTTAAAGGAATGTTATACAATGGAATGGATGCTGTGAAATGCAATGGATTGTAGTGTAAAGGAATAGAATGTTGGGAAAGGAATGGATATAAAAGGAATGGAATAGAATCTTGTAAATTCCAATGGAATCTTATAGAATACGATGAAATATAATATATGAAATGGAGAATGTTTTATACTCGAATGCAATGTTATGGCATGAAGTGCAATGTTGATTAATATACTGAATTTTATTGAACGGTATGGAATGCTTTGTAAAAGAATGGGAATAAAGTGTTGGAATGGAATCGAATGGAACGGAAAGGAATGGAATGTTTTGGTAATGTAATGGTAAGTTATGGAATGGAATGGAATGCTGTGGAAGGCAATGGAAAGTTTACGAATGGAATAAGATTTGTGGAATTGAATGAAATATTATGGAATGGAATGCAGTACTGTGGAATGAATTGGAATGTTCTGGAAAGCAATAGAACGGTGTGGAAATGAATGGAGTGTGAAGGAATGCAATGGAATTTTGTGGATTTGCATGGAATGTCAGGCAATAGTATGAATTAGAATGTTGTTTAATGGAATGGAATGGAATGGTGTGAGATGGAATGTTGAATGGAAGAGAATTTTGAAGAATGGAATGCAAGGTTAGGTAACACTCAGAATAACGTGTTCAAATGGAGTCAAATGTTATGTAATGGAATGCTATGATATGCAATTGTATGGAATGATGTGGAACGGAATGGAATGTTGTGGAAAGGAATAGAATGTTGGGAAAGGATTGGAAGTTAAAGGAATGGAATGGAATTTTGAGGTTTGGAATGAAATGTAATAGAATGTTTGAAATGGGCTGTAATGTTGTATAATCGAAAGGAAAGTTATGGTGTGTAGTGCAGTGTTGATTAATAGAACCGAATTTTGAAGAATGGTATGGAACGTTTTGTTAAAGTATGGGAATAATGTGTTGGAGTGGAATGGAATGGAATGGAAAGGAATGGAAATTTTGGAATGGAATGGAATGTTACAGAATGGAATGGAGAGTTGTGGAATGCAATGGAATGTTGCGGAAGGGAATAGAATGTTAGTGAAAGCAACGGAAGGCTAAGGAAGGGAATGGAATTTTGTGGAATGAAATGGAAATTTATGAAACAGTATGAAATAGAATGAATTGGAAAGGAATGTTGTGTAATTGAGTGGAATTTTAGCTATGAAGTGCAATGTTGATTAATAGAACCAAATTTAAAAATGGAATATAATGTTATACAACAGAATGGGAATAATGTGTTGGAATGGAATAGAATGTTATGGAATGGAATGCAATGGAATGCTGTGGAATGCAATGGAGTGTTTCGGAATGGAATTCAATGTTGACGAAAGGAATGAAAGGTTAAGGAACATAATGGAATTTTGTGGTTTCGAATGGAATCCTATGTAATAGAATGAAATAGAATGTTTGAAATGGACAGGAATGTTGTGTGAGCGAATGAAATTGTAGTGGGATGAAGTAGAATGTTGATTAACAGCAAAGAATTTTAATGAATGTAATGGAATGTTATGTAAGGGAACGATAATCATGTGTTGTTTGGAATGAATCTTATGGAATGGAATGGAATGTTGTGGAATTGAATGGAATGTTATGGAATGGAGTGGAATGCTGTGGAATGCAATGGTATGATGTGGAAAGTAATAGAAAGTTGGGGAAGGAATAGAGGGTTAAGGAATGGAAAGGAATTTTTTGGATTGGAATGGAAAATTATGCAATGGAAGGAGATACAATGTGTGCAATGAATGGGATGTTCTGTAATCAAATGGAATGTGATGGTATGAAGTGGAATGTTGATTAACAGAACCGAATTTCAGAGAATGGAATTGAATGTTAGGGAACAGAATGGGAATAATGAGTTTGAATTGAAACAATGTTATGCAAAGCAATTGAATGTTGTGGAATTTCATGCAACTTTAAGGAATGGAATGGAATGCTGTGGAATGCCATGGCATGTTGTGGAAAGGAATAGAACGTTGGGGAAAGGAATGGGAGGTTACAGACTGGAATGGGATTTTGTGGATTGGAATGGAATCCTATGCAATAGAACGAAATAGAATGGTTGGAATGGAATGGAATGAGGTGTAATCGAATAGAATGTTACGGTATGAAGTTGAAATTACATTAACAGAATCGAATTTCAATGAATGGAATGGAATGCTTGTAACACAAAGGGAATAATGTGTTCGAATGCAATGGAATGTTATGGAATGGAGAGCAATGTTGTGGAATTTAAAGGAATGTTATGGAATGGAATGGATGCTGTGGAATTCAATGGACTGTAGTTTAAAGGAATAGAATGTTGGGAAAGGAATTGATGTAAAAAGAATGGAATAGAATCTTGGGAATTGCCATGGAATCTTATGGAATGGAATGAAACAGAATATATGAAATTGAGAATGTTTTATAATCGAATGCAATGTTATGGTATGAAGTGCAATGTTGATTAATATACTGAATTTTAATGAATGGCATGTAATATTTTGTAAAAGAATGGGAATAATGTGTTGAAATGGAATCAAATGGAAAGGGAAGGAATGGAATATTTTGGAATGGAATGGAACGTTGTGGAAAGGAATAGAATGTTAGGGAAAGCAATGTTAGTTCAAGCAATACAATGGAATTTTGTGGATGGGAATGGAATGTTATGAAACAGAAGAAAATATAATGAATTGAAAAGGAATGTTGTGTAGTTGAAAGGAATGTTATGCTATCAAGTGTAATGTTAATTAATAGGAACAAATTTTAATGAATGGAATGGAATGTTAGGCAACAGAACGGGAATGATGTGTTAGAATGAATCGAATGTAATGGAATGGTATGGAAAGTTTTGGAATGCAATGGAATGTCATGGAATGGAATGGAATGCAGTGGAAGGCAATGGAATGTGGCAGAAAAGGGTAGAATGTTGCGGAAAGGAATGAAATGTTAAGAAATGGAATGGAATTTTCTGGTATGGAATGAAATCTTATGCAATGGAATGAAATAGAATGTTTTCAGTAAATGGAATGTTGTTAAATGGTAAGGAATGTTATGGTATAAGCGGAATATTGATTATTAGAAATGAATTTTGACGAACGGAAAGGAATGTTAAGTAATAATCGGAATAACGTGTTTGAATGGAGTAGAATGTTAAGGAATGGAGTGCTATCTTGTGGAATGGAAAGGAATGCTGTGGATTGGAAGGGAAAGTTGTGGAAAAGAATAGACTGATGGGAACGAATGGAAATTAAAGGAATGACATGGAATTTTGTGGATTGGAATGACATTGAATGTTTGAAATGGACTGGAATGTTGTATAATCGAATCTAAAGTAATGGTGTGAAGTGCAATGTTGATTAATAGAACCGAATTTTGAAGAATGTTATGGAATGTTTTGTTAAACAATGAGAATAATGTGTTTGAATGGAATCGAATGGAACAGAAAGGAATGGAATGTTTTGGAATGGAATGGTAAGTTATGGAATGCAATGGAATGCTGTGGAATGCAATGGAATGTTTACAAATGGAATAAGATGTGTGGAATTGAATGGAATATTGTGGAGTGGAATGCAATACTGTGGAATGAAATTGAATGTTGTGGAAAGCAATAGAAAGGTGTGGAAATGAATGTACTGTGAAAGAATGGAATGGAATTTTGTGGATTTGCATGGAATGTTATGCAATAGTATGAATTAGAATGTTCTTTAATGGAATGGCATGTTATGGTGGGAGGTGGAATGTTGAATAGAAGAGCATTTTGAAGAATGGAATGCAATATTTGGTAATAATCGGAATAACTTGTTCAAATGGAGTCAAGTGTTATGTAATGGAATGCTATGTTTTGCAATGGAATGGAATGATGTGGAATGGAATGGAATGTTGTGGAAAGGAATAGAATCTTGGGAAAGGATTGGACGTTAAAGGAATGGAATGGAATTTTGAGGATTGGAATGAAATGAAATAGAATTTTTGAAATGGGCTGGAATGTTGTATAATCGAATGGAAAGTAAAGGTGTGATGTGCAATGTTAATTAATAGAACCGAATTATGAAGAATGCTTTGGAACGTTTTGTAAAAGTGTGGGAATAATGTCTTGGAGTGGAATCGAATGGAATGGAAAGGAATGGAATGTTTTTGAATGGAAAATGTGCCGAAAGGAATGAAGGCATAAGGAATATAATGGAATTTTGTGGTTTCGAGCGGAATCCTATGTAATAGAATGAAATAGAATGTTTGAAATGGAAAGGAATGTTGTGTGATCGGATGAACTGTAGTGGGATGAAGTAAAATGTTGATTAACAGCAAAGAATTTTAATGAATAGAATGGAATGTTAGGTAAAAGAATGAGAATAATGTGTTTGTGTGGAATTGAATCTTATGGAATGGAATGGACTATTGTGGAATTGAATGGAATGTTATGGACATTAATGGAATGCTGTGGAATGCAATGGTATGTTGTGGAAAGCAATAGAAAGTTGGGGAAGGTATAGAGGGTGAAGGAATGGAAAGGAATTTTGTGGATTGGAATGGAGAATTATGCAATGGAAGGACATACAATGTGTGCAATGAATGGGATGTTCTGTAATCAAATGGAATGTGATTATATGAAGTGAAATGTTGATTAACAGAACCGAATTTCAAAGAATGAAATTGAATGTTAGGGAACAGAATGGGAATAAAGAATTTGAATGGAAACAATGTTATGCAATGCAATTGAATGTTGTGGAATTTCCTGCAACTTTAAGGAATGGAAAGGAATGCTGTGGAATGCCATGGCATATTGTGGAAAGGAATAGAAAGTTGGTGTAAGGAATGGGAGGTTAAGGAATGGAATGTAATTTTGTGGATTGGAATGGAATCCTATGCAATAGAACGAAATAGAATGGTTGGAATGGAATGGTGTTCTGTGTAACCGAATGGAATATTATGATAAGAATTGGAATGTTAATGGAATTGGATTTTACTGAATCAATGGAGAGGTATGTAATAGTACTGGAGTAATGTGTTGGAATGGAATTGAATGTTAAGGAATGGAATTGAATATTGTGGAATTGAATGGAATGCTTTGCAATGGAATGGAATGTTGGGGACAGGAATGGAATGTTGGGGAAATGAATGGAATGTTCAGGAATGAAATGGAATTTTCTGGTTTGGAATGGAATCTTATTCAATAGAATGAAATAGAGCATTTGAAATGGGATGGAATGTAGTGTAATCGAATGGAATGTTATGGGATGATGTGGAACGCAGAGTAATAGAACTGAATTTTAATTAATGTATTGAATTTATGTAACGGAATGGGAATAAGGTTTTGGAAATGAATCGAATGTTATGGAATGGAATGGAATGTTGTGGAATTGAATGGAATGTTGAGGAATGGAATGGAATTTGGCGGAATGCAATGAAATGTTGTGGGAAGGATTAGAATGTTGGAGAAAGGAAAGGAAGGTTAAGTAACGGAATGGAATTTTGTTGCTTGGAATGGAAACTTATGCAACATATTGAAATAGAATGTTTTAAATGGAATGGAATGTGGTGTAATTGAATAGAATGTTATGGTATGAAGCTGAAAGTACATTAACAGAATCGAATTTTAATGAATGGAATGGAATGTTATGTAACAAAGGGAATAATGTATTCGAATGCAATGGAATGTTATGGAATGGAGAGCAATGTTGTTGAATTTAAAGGAATGTTATGGAAAGGAATGGATGCTGTGGAATGCAATGGATTTTAGTGTAAATGAATAGAATGTTGGGAAAGGAATGGATGTAAAAGGAATGGAATAGAATCTTGTGAATTGCCATGGAATCTTACAGAGTGGGAAGAAATAGAATATATGATAATGAGAATGTTTTTAATCGAATGCAATGTTATGGTATGAAGTGCAATGTTGATTAATATACTCAATTTTAATGAATGATATGGACTATTTTGTAAATGAATGGAATATGTGTTGAAATGGAATCGAATGGAAAGGAAAGGAATGGAATTTTTTGGAATGGAATGGAATGTTGTGGAATTAAATGGAATGTTACAGAATGGAATGGAATGCTGCGGATTGAAAAGGAATGTTGTGGAAAATAATAGAATGTTAGGGAAAGCAATGTTAGATTAAGAATTCAATCTAATTTTCTGGATAGGAAAGGTATCTAATGAAAAAGAAGGAAATATAAAGAATTGAAAAGGAATGTTGTGTAGTTGAATTGAATGTTATGCTGTTAAGTGTAATGTTGAATAATAGGAAAAAATTTTAATGAATAGAATGGAATGTTGTGAAACAGAACGGAATGATGTGTTGGAATGAAATCGAATGTAATGGAACGGTATGTAATGTTTTGGAATGCAATGGAATGTACTGGAATGAATGGAATGCAGTGGAAGGCAATGAAATGAGGCAGAAAAGTGTTGAATGTTGTGGAAAGGAATGAAATGCTGGGGAATGGAATGGAATTTTGCAGTACGGAATGAAATCTATGCAATGGAAAAACATAGAATGTTTGAAATGGACTTGAATGTTGTATAATCGTATGGAATGTTATGGTGTGAAGTGCAATGCTGATTAATAGAACCGAATTCTGAAAATGTTATGTAATGTTTGTAGTAGAGTGGGAATAATGGGTTGGAATGGAATCGAAACGAACGAAAGGAATGGAATTTTTGAAATGTAATGGTAAGTTATGGAATGGAAGGAATGCTGTGGAATGCAGTGGAAGGTTTAGGAATGGAATTAGATCTGTGGAATTGAATGGAATGTTATGGAATGGTCTGCAATGCTGTGAAATGAAACAGAATGTTGTGGAAAGCAATAGAAAGTTGTGGAAATGAATGGAGTGTGAAGGAATCGAATGGAATTTTGTGGAATTGCAGGGAATGTCATGCAATAGTATGAATTAGAATTTTCTTTAACGGAATGGAATGTTATGGTGTGAGGTGGAATGTTGAATAGAAGCGAATTTTGAAGAATGTAATGTAATGTTAGGTAATAATCAAAATAACGTGTTCAAATGGAGTCAAATGTTACGTAATGGAATGTTACGTTGTGGAATGGAATGGAATGCTGTGGAATGGAATGGAATGTTGTGGAAAGGAATAGAAAGTTGTGAAAGGATTGGAAGTTAAAGGAATACCATGGAATTTTGAGGATTGGAATGAAATGAAATAGAATGTTTGAAATGGGCTGGAATGTTGTAAAATCGAAAAGAAAGTAATGGTGTGAAGTGCAATGTAGATTAATAGAACAGAATTTTGAAGAATGGTATGCAATGTTTTGTAAAAGAATGGGAATAATTTATTGAAGTGGAATCGAATGGAATTTAAAGGAGTGGAATGGTAAGTTACGGAATTGAATGGAATGCTGTGGAGTGCAATGGAATGTTGCGGAAAGGAATTGAATGTTAGTGAAAGCAATAGAAGTTTAAGGAATGGAATGAAATTTTGTGGATTGAAATGGAAACTTATGAAACAGAATTAAATAGAATGAATTGGAAAGGAATGTTGTGTAATTGAATGGAATTTTATGCTATGAAGTGCAATGTTGATTAATAGAACCAAATGTAAGGAATGGAATTGATAGTTATGTAACAGAATGGGAATAATGTGTTGGAATGGAATAGAATGTTATAAAATGGGGTGCAAAGGAATGCTGTGGAAGGCAATGGAATGTTTCGGAATGGAATAGAATGTTGCCGAAAGAATGAAAAGTTAAGGAGTTGAATGGAATTTTGTGGTTTCGAATTGAATCCTATGTAACAGAATGAAATAGAATGTTTGAAATGGAAAGGAATGTTGTGTTATCGAATGTAATGTAATGGGATGAAGTAGAATGTTGATTAACAGAAAAGAATATTAATGAATGGAATGGAATGTTAGGTAAGAGAACGAGAATAATGTGTTGGCATGGTATTGAATGTTATGGAACGGAATGCAAAGTTGTGGAATTGAATGGCATGTGATGGAAAGGAATTTAATGCAGTGGAATTAAATGGAATGTTGCGGAAAGCAATAGAATGTTGTGGAAGCAATTGAGGGTGAAGGAATGGAAAGGAATTTTGTGGATTGGAATGGAAAATTATGCAATGGAATGAGATACAATGTGTGCAATTGAATGGGATGTTCTGTAATCAAATGAAATGTAATGGTATGAAGTGGAATGTTGATTAATATAACCGAATTATGAAGAATGTTATGGAATGTTTTGTAAAAGAATGTGAATAATGTGTTGGAATATAATCGAATTGAAAGGAAAGAAATGGAATGGAATGTTACGGAATGGAATGGAGTGCTGTGGAATGGAATGGAATGTTGTGGAAAGGAATAGAATGTTGTGAAAGGATTGGAAGTTAAAGGAATGGAAAGGAATTTTGAGGCTTGGAATGGAATTAAATAGAATGTTTGAAATGGGCTGGAATGTTGTATAATCGAATGGAAAGTAATGGTGTGAAGTGCAATGTTGATTAATTGACACGAATTTTTAAGAAAGGTATGTTACGTTTTGTAAAAAATGGGAAAAAATGTGTTGGAGTATAATCGAATATAAAGGAAAGAAATGGAATGGAATGTTACGGAATGGAATGGAGTGCTGTGGAATGCAAGGGAATGTTGCGGAAGGGAACAGAATGTTAGTGAAAGCAATGGAAAGTTAAGGAATGGAATGGAATTTTGTGGATTGAAGTGGAAACTTATGAAACAGAATGAAATAGAATGAATTGGAAAGGAATGTTGTGAATTGAATGGAATTTTATGCTATGAAGTGCAATGTTGATTGATAGAACCAAATTAAATGAATGGAAGATAATGTTATACAACAGAAAGGGAATAATGTGTTGGAATGGAATAAAATGTTATGGAATGGAATACTATGGAATGCAGTGGAATGCAATGGAATGTTTCGGAATGGAATACAATGTTAACGAACGGAATGAAGGGTTAAGGAATGGAATGGAATTTGTGGTTTCAAATGTAATCCTACGTAATAGAATGAAATAGAATGCTTGAAATTGGAGGAATGTTGTGTGATCGAATGTAATATAGTGGGATGAAGTAGAATGTTGATTAACAGCAAAGAATTTTAACGAATGTAATGGAATGTTAGGTAAGGGAACGATAATCATGTGTTGGTTTGGAATGAATCTTATGGAATGGAATGGAATGTTGTGGAATTGAATGGAATGTTATGGAATGGAGTGGAATGCTATGGAATGCAATGGTATTATGTGGAAAGTAATAGAAAGTTGGGGAAGGAATAGAGGGTGAAGGAATGGAAAGGAATTTTGTGGATTGGAATGGAAAATTATGCAATCGAAGGAGATACAATGTGTGCAATGAATGGGATGTTCTGTAATCATATGGAATGTGATGGTATGAAGTGGAATGTTGATTAACAGAACTGAATTTCAAAGATTGGAATGGAATGTTAGGTAACAGAATGGGAATAATGTGTTTGAATGGAAACAATGTTATGCAATGGAATTGAATGTTGTGGAATTGCATGCAACGTTGAGGAATGGAATGGAATGCTGTGGAATTCCATGGCATGTTGTGGAAAGGAATAGAACGTTGGGGAAAGGAATGGGAGGTTAAAGAATGGAATGGAATTTTGTGGATTGGATTGGAATCCTATGCAACAGAACGAAAAAGAATAGTTGAAATGGAATGGTGTACTGTGTAATCGAATGGAATATTATGATAAGGATTGGAATGTTAATAGAACCGAATTATACTGAATCAATGGAGAGGTATGTAATAGTACAGGAATAATGTGTTGGAATGGAATTGAATGTTAACGAATGGAATTGAATATTGTGGAAATGAATGGAATGCTTTGAATGGAATCGAATGTTGGGGAAAGGAATAGAATGTTGGGGAAATGAATGGAATGTTAAGGAATGAAATGGAATTTTGTTGTTTCGAATGGAAACTTATTCTATAGAATGAAATAGAGCGTTTGATAATGGATGGAATGTAGTGTAATCGAAAAGAATGTTATGGGATGAAGTGGAACGCAGAGTAATAGAACTGAATTTTAATTAATGTTTGGAATACTTTGTAACAGAATGGGAATAAGGTTTTAGAAATGAATCAAATGTTATGGAATGTTGTGGAATTGAATGGAATGCTCTGGATTGGAATGGAATTTGGTGGAATGCAATGGAATTTTGTGGGAAGGAGTAGAATGTTGGAGAAAGAAAGGAAGGTTAAGGAAAGGAATGGAATTCTGTGGATTGGAATGGAAACTTATGCAACATATTGCAATAGAATGTTTGAAATGGAATGGAATGCGGTGTAATCGAATAGAAGGGTATGGTATGAAGTTGAAAGTACATTAACAGAATTGAAGTTTAATGAATGGAATGGAATGCTATGCAACACAAAGGAATAATGTGTTCGAATTCAATGGAATGTTATGGAATGGAGAGCAATGTTGTGGAATTTAAAGGAATGTTATGGAATGGAATGGATTCTGTGGAATGCAATGGATGGTAGTGTAACGGAATAGAATTTTGGGAAAGGAATGGACGTAAAAGGAATGGAATAGAATCTTGTGAATTGCAATTTAATATTATGGAATGGAATGAAATAGAATATATGAAATGGAGAATGTTTTATAATCGAATGCAATGTTATGGTACGAAGTGCAATGTTGATTAATATACTGAATTTTAATGAATGGTATGGAATGTTTTGTAATAGAATGGTAATAATGTGTTGAAATGGAATCGAATGGAATGGAAAGGAATGGAATGTTGTGCAATTAAATGGAATGTTACAGAAAAGAATGGAATGTTGTGGAAAGGAATAGAATGTTAGGGAAAGCAATGTTAGGTTAAGGAAAGGAATGGAATTTTGTGGAAGCGAATGGAATCTTATGAAACAGAAAGAAATATAATGAATTTAAAAGGAATGTTGTGTAGTCGAATTTAATGTTATGCTATCAAGTTTAATGTTGAATAATAGGACCATGTTTAAGTGAATGGGATGGAATGTTATGCAACAGAATGGAAATGATGTGTTGGAATTGAATCGAATGTAATGGAATGGTAAGGAATGTTTTGGAATGCAATGGAAAGTCATGGAATGGAATGAATGCAGTGGAAAGCAAGGGAATGTGGCAGAAAAGTGTAGAATGCTGTGGAAATTAATGAAATGTTAAGTAACGGAATGGAATTTTATGGTATGCAATGGAATGGAATGTTGATGAATTGTAAGACATGTTATGGTATGTAGTGAAATATTGATTATTAGAACCGAATTTTGAAGAATGGAATGGAATGTTAAGTAATAATCGGAATAACTTGTTTGAATGGAGTATATTGTTATGGAATGGAGTGCTATCTTGTGGAATGGAAAGGAATGCTGTGGATTGGAATGGAATGATGTGGATAAGAATAGAGTGTTGGGAAAGGAAAGGAAGTTAAAGGAATGAAAGGGAATTTTGTGGATTGTTATAACATAGAATGTTTGAAAAGGACTGTAATGTTGTATAATCGAATGGAATGTTATGGTGTGAAGTGCAATGTTGATTAATAGAACCGAATTTTGAAGAATGTTATGGAATGTTTTGTAAAACAAAGGGAATAATGTGTTGGAATGGAATCGAATGGAACGGAGAGGAATGGAATGGAATGCCGTGGAATGCATTGGAATGTTTAGGAATGGAATAAGATGTGTGGAATTGAATGGAATATTATGGAATGGAATGCAATCCTGTGGAATGAAATGGAATGTTGTATAAAGCAATAGAAAGGTGTGGAAATGATTATAGTGTGAAGGAATGGAATGGAATTTTGTGGATTTGCAGTGAATGTCATGCAATAGTATGAATTACAATGTTTAATGGAATGGTTTGTTATGGTGTGAGGTGGAATGTTGAATGGAAGAAAATTTTGAAAAATGGAATGCAATGTTAGGTAATAATCGGAATAACGTGTTCAAATGGAGTCAAATGTTATGTAATGAAATGCTATGTTGTGGAGTGGAATGGAATGGAATGTTGTGGAAAGGAATAGAATGCTGTGAAATGATTGGAAGTTATAGGAATGGAATGGAATTTTTGGGCTTGGAATGGAATGAAATAGAATGCTTGAAATGGGGTGGAATGTTGTATAATCAAACGGAAAGTAATGGTGTGAAGTTCAATGTTGATTAATAGAACGGAATTTTGAATAATGGTATGGAACGTTTTGTAAAAGAATGGGAATAATGTGTTGTAGTGGTATCGAATGGACTGGAAAGGAATGGAATGTTTTGGAATGGAATGGAATGTTACAGAATTGAATGAAGGGCTGTGGAATGCAATGGAATGTTGGGGAAGTGAATGGAATTTTAGTGAAAGGAATGGAAGGTTAAGGAATGGAATGGAATTTTGTGGAATGAAATGGAAACTTATGAAACAATGAAATGGAATGAATTGGAAAGGAATGTTGTGTAAATGAATGGAATTTTATGCTCTGCAGTGAAATGTTGATTAATAGAACCAAATTTAATGAATGGAATATAATGTTATCCAACAGAATGGGAACAATGTGTTGGAATGGAATAGAATGGTATGCAATGGAATGCAATGGAATACAGTGGAATACAATGGAATGTTTCGTAATGGAATACAATGTTGCCAAAAGGAATGAAAGCTTAAGGAATGGAATGGAATTTTGTGGTTTCGAATGAAATCCTATGTAATAGAATGAAATAGAATGTTTGAAATGGAAAGGAATGTTGTGTGATCGAATATAACATAATGGGATGAAGTAGAATGTTGATTAACAGAAAAGAATTTTAATGAATAGAATGGAATGTTAGGTAAGAGAATGAGAATAATGTGTTGGTATGGAATTGAATCTTATGGAATGGAATGGAATGTTGTGGAATTGAATGGAATGCATTGATTAGGAATGGAATGCTGTGGAATGCAATGGTATGTTTTGGAATGCAATAGAAAGTTGGGGAAGGAATGGAGGGTGAAGGAATGGAAAGGAATTTTTGGATTGGAATTGAAAAATATGCAACGCAAGTAGATACAATGTGTGCAATGAATGGGTTGTACTGTAATCAAAAGGAATGTAATGGTAGGAAGGGAATGATGATTAACCGAACTGAATTTCAAAGATGGAATGGCATGTTAGGTAACAGAATGGGAATAATGTGTTTGAATGGAAAGAATGTTATGCAATGGAACTGAATTTTGTGGAATTGCATGCAACGTTAAGGAATGGAATGGAATGCTGTGGAATGCCATGGCATGTTGTGGAAAGGAATAGAACGTTGGGGAAAGGAATGGGAGGTTAAGGAATGGAATGGAATTTTGTGGTTTGGAATGGAATCCTATGCAATAGAATAAAGTAGAATGGTTGAAATGGAATGGTGTTCTGTGTAATCGAATGGAATATTATAAGAATTGGAATGTTAACAGAACCGAATTTTACTGAATCAATGGAGAGGCATGTAATAGTACAGGAATAATGTGTTGGAATGGAATTGAATGTTAAGGAATGGAACTGAATATTGTGGAATTGAATGGAATGTTTGGAATAGAATGGAATGTTGAGGAAAGGAATATAATGTTGGGGAAATGAATGGAATATTAAGGAATGAAATGGAATTTTTTCGTTTGGAATGGAATCTTCTTCTATAGAATGAAATAGAGCGTTTGAAAATGGTTGGAATGTAGTGTAATCGAAAGGAATGTTATGGGATGAAGTGGAACGCAGAGTAATATAACTGAATTTTAATTAAAGTATGGAATGCTTTGTAACAGAATGAGAATAAGGTTTTGGAAATGAATCCAATGTTATGGTATGGAATTTAATTTTGTGGAATTGAATGGAATGTTCTGGATTGGAATGGAATTTGGTGGAATGCAATGGAATGTTGTGGGAAGGAGTAGAATGTTGGAGAAAGGAAAGGAAGGTTAAGGAAAGGAATGGAATTTTGTGGATTGGAATGGAACTTCATCAACGTATTGAAATAGAATGTTTGAAACGGAATGGAATGTGGAGTAATCGAACAGAATGTTATGGTATGAAGTTGAAAGTACATTTAACAGAATCGAATTTTAATGTATGGAATGGAATGTTATGTAACACAAAGGGAATAATGTGTTCTAATTCAAAGGAATGTTATGGAATGGAGAGCAATGTTTTGGAATTTAAAGGAATATTATGGAATGGAATGGATGCTGTTGAATGCAATGGATTGTGGTGTAAAGGAATAGAATATTGGGATAGGAATGGAGGTAAAAGGAATGGAATAGAATCTTGTGAATTGCAATGGAATCTTATGGAATGGAATTAAATATAATATATGAAATGGAGAATATTTTATAATCGAATGCAATGTTATGGTATGAAGTGCAATGATGATTAATATACTGAATTTTAATGAACTGCATGGAATGTTTTGTAAAAGAATGGGAATAATATGTTGAAATTAATTCAACTGGAATGGAAAGAAATGGAATGCTGTGGAATTAAATGGAATGATACAGAACGGAATGGAATGCAGCGGAATGCTTGGAATGTTTTTGAAAGGAATAGAATGTTAGGGAAAGCAATGTTAGGTTAAGGAAAGGCATGGAATTTTGTGGATAGAAATTGAATCTTATGAAACAAAAGGAAATATAATGAATTGAAAAGGAATGTTGTGTTGTTGAAAGGAATGTTATGCTATCAATTATAATGTTGTATAAGAGGAAAAATATTAATTAATGGAATGAAATGTTATGCAACAGAACAGGAATGATGTGTTGGAATGGATCGAAGGTAATGGAATGGTATGGAATGTTTTGGAATGCAATGGAATGTCATGGAATGGAACTAAATGCAGTGGAAGGCAATGGAATTTGGCAGAAAAGTGTAGGATGTTGCGGAAAGGAATGAAATGTCAAGGAATGGAATGGAATTTTGTGGTATGGAATGGAATCTTATGAAATGGAATGGAATGTTGATGCATGGTAAGGAATGTTATGGTATGAAGTGGAATCTTGATTATTAGAACCGAATTTTGAAGAATGGAACGGAATGTTAAGTAATATTCAGAATAACGTATTCGAATGGAGTAGAATGTTACGAAATGGAGTGCTATCTTGTGGAATGGAAAGGAATGCTGTGGATTGGAATGGAACGTTGTGGAAAAGAATAGAGTGTTGGGAAAGAAAGGAAGTTAAGGGAATGAAATGGAATTTTCTGGATTGTAATAACATAGAATATTTGAATTGGACTTGAATGTTGTGTAATCGAATGGAATGTTATGGTGTGAAGTGCAGTGTTGATTAATAAAACGGAATTTTGAAGTATGTTATGGAATGTTTTGTAAAACATTGGGAATAATGTCATGGAATGGAATCGAATGGAATATTAAGGAATGGAATGTTTTGGAATGTAATGGAATGTTTAGGAGTGGAATAAGATGTGTGGAATTGAATGGAATGTTATGGAACGGAGTGCAATGATGTGGAATTTAAAGGAATGTCATGGAATGGAATGGATGCTGTTGAATGCAATGGATTTTATGGTAAAGGAATAGAATGTTGGGAATGGAATGGACCTAAAACGAATTGAATAGAATCTTGTGAATTGCAATGGAATCTTATGGAATGAAATTAAATATAATATATGAAATGGAGAATGTTTTATAATCGAATGAAATGTTATAGTATGAAGTGCAATGATGATTAATATACTGAATTTTAATTTATGGTATGGAATATTTTGTAAAAGAATGGGAATAATGTGTTGAAATGTAATCGAACGGAATGAAAGGAATGGAATGTTTTGGAATGGAGTGGAATTTTGTGGATCTAAATGGAATGTTACAGAAAGGAATGGAATGCTGCGGAATGCAATGGTATGTTGTGGAAAGGAATAGAATGTTAGGGAACGCAATGTTGGGATAAGGAATACAATAGAAGTTTGTGGATAGGAATGGAATCTTATGAAACAGAAGGAAATATAATGAATTGAAAAGGAATGTTGTGAAGTCGAATGGAATGTTATGCTATCAAGTGTAATGTTGAATAATAGGACCAAATTTTAATGAATGGAAT
Organism: Smutsia gigantea; assembly: GCA_032199065.1. Taxonomy (NCBI): domain Eukaryota; kingdom Metazoa; phylum Chordata; class Mammalia; order Pholidota; family Manidae; genus Smutsia; species Smutsia gigantea. The sequence continues at coordinate 29,382 of JAVSCE010011951.1, forward strand.
GGAATGTAGTGCAACAGAAGGGGAATGATGTGTTGGAATGGAATCGAATATAATGGAATGGTAGGGAAGGTTTTGGAATGCAATGGAATGTCATGAAATGGAATGGAAAGCAGAGGAAGGATGGAATGTGGCAGAAAAGTGTAGAATGTTGCTGAAAGGAATGAACTGTTAAGGAATGGAATGGAATTTTGTGGTATGGAATGGAATCTTATGCAATGGAATGAAATAGAATGTTTTCAATGGAATGGAATGTGGATGAATTGTACGGAATGTTATGGTATGAACTGGAATGTTGAATATTAGACCCGAATTTTGAAGAATGGAAGGGAATGTCAAGTAATATTCGGAATAACGTGTTCGAATGGAGTAGAATGTTACGGAATGGAGAGCTATCTTGTGGAATGGCAAGGAATGCTGTGGATTTGAATGGTGTGTTGTGGAAAAAAATAGAGTGTTGGGAAAGGAATGGACGTCAAAGGAATGAAATAGAATTTTCTGGACTGGAATGACAGAATGTTTGAAGGGACTGTAATGCTGTTTTATCGAATGGAATGTTATGGTGTGAAGTGCAATGGTGATAAGTAGAACCGAATTTTGAAGAATATTATGGAATGTTTTGTAAAAGAATGGAAATAATGTGTTGGAATTGAATCGAATGGAATGGAAAGGAATGGAATATTTAGGAATGTTATCGTAAGTTATTGGATGGAAACGAATGCTGTGGACAGCAATATAATGTTTAGGAATGGAATAAGTTGTGTGGAATTGAATGGAATACTATGGAATGGAATGCAACCCTGTGGAATTAAATGGAACGTTGTGGAAAGCAATAGAAAGATGTGGAAATGATTGGAGTGTGAAGGAATGGAATCGAATTTTGTGGATTTGCATTGAATGTCATGCAATAGTACGAATTAGAATGTTTTTGAATGGAATGGAATGTTATGCTGTGAGGAGGAATATTGAATAGAAGTGAATTTTAAAGAATGGAAGGCATTTTAGGTAATAATCGGAATAACGTGTTCAAATGGAGTCAAATGTTATGTAATGGAATGCTATGTTGTGGAACGAAATGGAATGCTGTGGAATGGAATGGAATGTTGTGAAAGGATTGGAAGTTACAGGAATGGAATGGAATTTTGGGCTTGGAATGGAATGAAATAGAACGTTTGAAATGGGGTGGAATGTTGTATAATCAAATGGAAAGTGATGGTTTGAAGTGCAATGTTGATTAATAGAACCGAATTTTGAATAATGGTATGGAACGTTTTGTACAAGATTGGGAATAATGTTTTGTAGTGTTATCGAATGGACTGGAAAGGAATTTAATGTTGTGGAATGGAATGGAATGTTACAGAATGGAATGAAGTGCTGTGGAATGCAATGGAATGTTGGGGAAGGGAATGGAATGTTAGTGAAAGCAATGGAAGGTGAAGGAATGGAATGCAATTTTGTCGATTGAAATGGAAACTTATGAAACAGAATGAAATAGAATGAATTGGAAAGGAAGGTTGTTTAATTGAGTGGAATTGTATGCTATGAAGAACAATGTTGATTAATAAAACCAAATTTAATGAATGAAATATAATGTTATCCAACAGAATGGGAATAATGTGTTGGAATGGAATAGAATGTTATGGAATGGAATGCAATGGAATATTGTTTAATGCAATGGAATGTTTGGAATGGAATAATATATTACCGAAAGGAATGAAAGTTTAAGGAATGGAATGGAATTTTGTGGTTTTGAATGGAATCCTATGTAATAGATTGAAATAGAATGTTTGAAATGGAAAGCAATGCTGTGTGGTCGAATGTAATGTAATGGGATGAAGCAGATTGTTGATTAACAGAAAAGAATTTTAATGAATGGAATGGAATGTTAGGTAAGAGAACGAGAATAATGTGTTGGTATGGATTTGAATCTTATGGAATGGAATGGAATGTTGTGTAATTGAATGGAATGTTATGGAAAGGAATGGAATGCTGTGGAATGCAATGGTATGTTGTGGAAAGCAATAGAAAGTTGCAGAAGGAACAGAGGGTGAAGGAATGGAAAGGAATTTTTGGATTGGAATGGAAAATTATGCAATGGAAGGAGATACAATGTGTGCAATGAATGGGATGTTCTGTAATCAAAAGGAATGTGACGGTAAGAAGTGGAATGTTGATTAACAGAACCGAATTTCAAAGAATGGAATGGAATTTTAGGTATCAGAATGGGAATAATGTGTTTGAATGGACAGAATGTTATGCAATGGAATTGAATGTTTTGGAATTGCATGCAACGTTAGGGAATGGAATGGAATGCTGTGGAATGCCATGGCATGTTGTAGAAAGGAATAGAACGTTGGGGAAAAGAATGGGAGGTTAAGGAATGGAATGGAATTTTGTGGATTGGAATGGAATCCTATGCAATAGAACGAAATAGAATGGTTGAAATGGAATGATGTTCTGTGTAATTGAATGGAATATTATGATAAGAATTGGAATGTTAATAGAACAGAATTTTACTGAATCAATGGAGAAGTATGTAGTAGGACAGGAATAATGTGTTGGAATGGAATTGAATGTTAAGGAATGGTTTTGAATATTGTGGAATTGAATGGAATGCTTTGGAATGGAATGGAATGTTGGGGAAAGGAATAGAATGATGGGGAAATGAATGGAATGTTAAGGAATGAAATGGAATCTTATTCTATAGAATGAAATAGAGCATTTGAAAATGGATGGGATGTAGTGTAATCGAAACGAATGTTATGGATTGAAGTGGAATGCAGAATAATAGAACTCAATTTTAATTAATGTATGGAACGCTTTGAAACAGAAAGGGAATAAGCTTTTGGAAATGAATCGAATGTTATGGAATGGAATGGAATTCTGTGGAATTGAACGGAATGTTCTGGAATGGAATGGAATTTGGTGGAATGTAATGGAATGTTGTGGGAAGGAGTAGAATGTTGGAGAAAGGAAAGGAAGGTTAAGGAAAGGAATGGAATATGGTGGATTGGAATGGAAACTTATGCAACATATTGAAATAGAATGTTTGAAATGGAATGGAATGCATTGTAATCGAATAGGATATTATGGTATGAAGTTGAAAGTACATTAACAGAATCGAATTTTAGTGAATGCAATTTAATGTTATGTAACACAAAGGGAATTATGTGTTCGAATGCAATGGAATGTTATGGAATGGAGAGCAATGTTGTGGAATTTAAATGAATGTTATGGAATGGAATGTATGCTGTTGAATGCAATAGATTGTAGTGTAATGTAATAGAATGTTGCTAAAGGAATAGACTTAAAAGGAATGGAATAGAATCTTGTGAATTGCAATGGAATCTTATGGAATGGAATGAAATTGAACATATGAAATGGAGAATGTTTTATAATCGAATGCAATTTTTTGGTATGAAGTGAAATGATGATTAATATACTGAATTTTAATGAACGGTATGGAATGTTTTGTAAAAGAATGGGAATAATGTGTTGAAATGGAATCTAATGGAATGGAAAGGAATGGAATGTTGTGGAATTAAATGGAATGTTACAGAACGGAATTCAATGCAGCGGAATGCAGTGGAATGTTGTGGAAAGGAATAGAATGTTAGGGAAAGCAATGTTAGGTTAAGGAATGGAATGGAATTTTGTGGATAGGAATGGAATCTTTTGAAACAGTAGGAAATATAATGAATTGAAAAGGAATGTTTTGCACCCGAATGGAATGTTATGCCATCAAGTATAATGTTGAATAATAGGACCAAATTTTAATGAATGGAATGGAATGTTATGGAACAGAACGGGAATGATGTGTTGGAATGGAATCGAAAATATTGGAATGGTATGGAATGTTTTGGAATGCAATGGAAAGTTATGGAATGGAACTGAATGCATTGGAAGGCAATGGAATGTGGCAGAAAAGTGTAGAATGTTGCAGAAAGGAATGAAATGTTTAGGAATGAAATGGAATTTTATGGTATTAAATGGAATCTTATGCAATGGAATGGAATGTTGACGAATGGTAAGGAATGTTATAGTATGAAGTGCAATGTTGATTATTAGAACCGAATTTTGAAGAATGGAATGGAATGTTAAGTAATAATCGGAATAACGTATTTTAATGGAGTATATTGTTATGGAATGAAGTGCTATCTTGTTGAATGGAAAGGAATGCTGTGGATTGGAATGGAATGTGGTGGAAAAGAATAGAGTGTTGGGAAAGGAAAGGAAGTTAAAGGAATGAAAGGGAATTTTGTGGATTATAATAACATAGGATGTTTGAAATGGACTGCAATGTTGTATAATCGAATGGAATGTTATGCTCTGAAGTGCAATGATGATTAATAGAACCGAATTTTGAAGAGTGTTTTCGAATGTTTTGTAAAAGTATGGGAACAATGCGTTGGAATGGAATCGAATGGAAAGGAAAGGAATGGAAAATTTTGGAATGTAATGGTTAGTTAAGGAATGAAATGGAATGCTGTGGAATGCAATGGAATGTTTAGGAATGGAATAAGATGTGTGGAACTGAATGGAATGTTATGGAATTGAGTGCAATGTTGTGGAATTGAAAGGAATGTAATGGAATGGAATGGATGCTATGGAATGCAATGGATTGTACGGTTAAGGAATAGAATGTTGGGAAAGGAATGGACGTAAAAGGAATGGAATAGAATCTTGTGAATTGCAATGGAATCTTATGGAATGGAATTAAATATAATATATGTAATGGACAATGTTTTATAATTGAATGCAATGTTATGGTATGAAGTGCAATGATGATTAATATACTGAATTTTAATGAACAGTATGGAATGTTTTGTAAAAGAATGGGAATAATGTGTTGAAAGGGAAAAGAATGGAATATTTTGGAATGGAATGGAATGTTGTGAAATTCAATGGAAAGTTACAGAATGGAATGTCATGCTGTGAAATGCCATGTAATGTTGTGGAAAGGCATAGAATTTTAAGGAAAGCAATGTTAGGTTAAGGAATGGAATGGAATTTTGTGGATTGGAATGGAATCTTATGAAGCAGAAGGAAATATCATGAATTGGAAAGGAATGTTGTATAGTCGAATGGATTGTTATGCTATCAAGTGTAGTGTTGAATAATGGGACCAAATTTTAATGAATGGAATTTAATGTTATGCATCAGAACGGGTATGATGCGTTGGAATGGAACCGAAAGTAATGGAATGGTATGTAATGTTTTGGAATGCAATGGAAAGTCAGCAACGTAATGGAATGCAGTGGAAGGTAATGGAATGTGGCAGAGAAATGTAGAATGTGGCAGAAAGGAATGAAATGTCAATGAATGGAATGGAATGCTGTGGAATGGAATGGAATGTTGGGGAAAGGAATAGAATGTTCGTGAAAGGAATGTAAGGTTAAGGAATGAAATGGAATTTTGTGCTTTGGAATGGAATCTTAGGCAATAGAATGAAACAGAATGTTTGAAATGGAATGGAATGTATAGTAATCGAATGGAATGTTATGGGATGATGTGTAATGTAGAGTAATAGAACTGAATTTTAATGTATGGAATGGAATGTTATGTAACAGAATGTGAATAATGTGTTGGAAATGAATCAAATGTTATGGAATGGAATGAAATGTTGAATTGAATGGAATGTTATGGAATGGAATGGAATTCGGTGGAATGCAATGAATGTTGTGTGAAGGAATAAAATATTTTAGAAAAGAATGGAATTTTAAGGAAAGGAATGGAATTACATGGTTTGGAATGGAATATTATGCAACATAATGAAATAAAATGTTTAAAATGGAATGGAATGTGGTGTAATCGAATATAATATGGTGTGAAGTTGAATGTAGATTAATAGAACCGAGTTTATAGAGTGGTACGGAATGTCAGGTAACAGAACAGGAATAAGGTGTTTTAATGGAATTGAAAGTTATGGAATGGAATGCAATGCTGTGGAATTGAGCGGAATGTTTCAGAATGGACTGGAATGATGTGGAAGGCAATGGAAAGTAGTGGAACGGAATAGAATGTTGGGGAAAAGAATGGATTTTAATGCTGTGGAATGCAATGGAATGTTTTTGAAAGGAATAGAATGTTGGAGAAAATAATGGAGGTTAAGAAATTTAAAGGTATTTTCTGTATTGGAATGGAATCTCATGCAATGGAACGATATAAATTGTATGAAGTGCAATGGGATGTTATGTAATCGAATGGAATGTATGGTATGAAGTGAAATGTAGATTAATAGAACTGAATATTAATGAAAGAAATGGAATGTTAGGTAACAGAAGAGGAATAATGTGTTGGAATGGAATCGAATGGAACAGAATGGAATGGAATGTTGTGGAATTGAAAGGAATGTTATGGAATGGAAGGGAATGCTGTTGAATGCAATGGAATGTTGTGGAAAGGAATAGAATGTTGGGGAAAGAAATGAAAGGTTAAGGAATGGAAAATAATTATTTGGATTATAATGGAACCTTATGCAACGGAATGAAATAGAATGTTTGAATTGGAATGGAATGTTGTGAAATCGAATGGAATTTTATGCTATGAAGTGGAAAGTTGTTTAATAGAACCAAATTTAATGAATTGAATGGAGTGTCATGCAACAGAAACGGAATAATGTGTTCGAATGGAATCGAATGTAATAGAATGGAATGGAGTGGAATGCTGTGGAATGCAATGCAATGTTGCGGAATGGAATAGAATGCTGGGGAAAGGAATGAAATGTTCAGGAATGGAATGGAATTTTTTGGATTGGAGTGGAATCTTATGCAATAGAATGAAATAGAATGTTTGAAATGGAATGGAATATTGTGAAATCGAATGTAATGTAATGGGATGAGGTGGAATATTAACAGAAAAGAATTTAATGAATGGAATGGAATGCTAGGTAACAGAACGAGAATAATATTTTGCCATGGATTTGAATGTTATGGAATTTAATGGAATGTTGTGTAATTGAATTAAATGTTATTTACAGGAATGGAATGCTGTGGAATGAAATAGAAGGTTAAGTAATGGAATGCAATTTTTTGATAGGAATGGAATCTTATGCAAAAGAATGAAATAGAAAGAATTGGAAAGGAATGCTGTGTAATGGAATGCAATGTTACGCTACGAAGTGGAATGTTGATTAATACGAACAAATTTATATGAATGGTACAGAATGTAATGCAACAGAATGGGAAAAAATGTGTTGGAATGTAATCAAATGTAATGGAATGGAGTGGAATGTTTCCGAATGCAACAAATGATATGGAATGGAATGGAATGTTGTGGAATGCAATGGAATGTTGAGGAAAGTAAAAAATGTTATGGAATTGAATGGTAAGTTATTGAATGGAATGCAATGATGTGGAATGTAATTGAATGTTGGGGAAAGGTTATCGAATGAAATGGAATTTTGTCGATTGGTATTAATACTTATGCAATTGATTGAAATAGAATGTTTGAAATGGAATGGGATGCTGTGAAATGGAATGGAATGACATGGTATGATGTGGAATGTTGATTAATAGAACAGAATACTAAAGAATCGAATGGAATGTTAGGTGAAAGAATGGGAATAAGGTGTTTGATTGGAATCGAAAATTATGGAATGGAATAAAATGTGGAATTGAAAGGAATGTTATGGAATGGAATTTAATTCGGTGGAAGGCAATGGAATATTGTGGAAACGAATATAATATTCTGGAAAGGAATGGAAGGTTAGGGAATGAAATGGAATTTTGTGGACTGGAATGGAATGCTATGCAATACAATGAAATAAAATGTTTTAAGTGGAATGGAATGTTGTGTAATGGAATTGAACACTATGCTATGAAGTGGAATGTTGATTTATGGAAGCAAATTTTGAAGAATGGAATGGAATGTTGGTTAAAAGAATGGGAATAATGTTTTGGAATGGAATTGAATGTCATGGAATGAAAAGGATTGTAGTGGAATTGAATGGAAAGGAATCGAATGATTTGGAATGCAATGGAATGCACTGGAAAGGGATAGAATGTGAGGGAATGCAATGGGATGTTAAGAAATGGAACGGAATTTTTTGGATTATAATGGACTCACGGAATGGAACGAAATAGAATGTTTTCAATGGAATGGAATCTTGATGAATGGTAAGGAATGTTATGGTATGAAATGGAATGTTGATTAATAGAACCGAATTTTGAAGAATGGTATGGAATGTTAGGTAATAATCGGAATAACTTGTTCAAATGGAGTAGAATGTTATAGAATGGAGTGCTATCTTGTGAAATGGAAAGGAATGCTGTGGATAGGAATGGAATGTTGTGGAAAAGAATAGAGTGTTATGAAAGGAATGGAAGTTAAAGGAATGAAATGGAATTTTGTGGATTGGAATGACATAGAATGTATGAAATGGACTGGAATGTTGTATAGTTGAATGGAATGTTATAGTGTGAAGTGCAATGTTGATTAATATAACTGAATTTTGAAGAATGTTATGGAATGTTTTGTAAAACACTGGGAATAATGTGTTGGAATGGAATGGAAGGGAACGGAAAGGAATGGAATGTAATGGTAAGATATGGAATGTAATGGAATGCTGTGGAATGCAATGGAATGTTTTTTAATGGAATAAGATGTGTGGAATTGAATGGAATGTTATGGAATGAAATGCAATGCTGTGGAATGAAGTGGAATGTTGTGGATAGCAATAGAAAGTTGTGGAAATGAATGGAGTGTGAAGGAATGGAATGGAATTTTGAGGAATTGGATGGAATGTCATGCAATGGTATGAATTAGAATGTTTAACGGAATGGAATGTTATGGTGTGAGGTGGAATGATGAATAGAAGCGAATTTTGAAGAATGTAATGTAATGTTAGGTAATAATAGATATAGGGTGTTCAAATGAAGTCAAATGTTATGTAATGGAATGCTACTTTGTGGAATGGAATGGAATGTTGTGGAACGAATTGGAAGTTAAAGAAATGGAATGGAATTTTGAGGATTGGAATGGAATGAAATAGAATGTATGAAATGGGCTGGAATGTTGCGTAATTGAATGGAAAGTAATTGGGTGAAGTGCAATGTTGATTAATAGAACCGAATTTTGAAGAATTCTATGGTATGTTTTGTAAATTATGGGAATAATGTGTTGGAGTGGAATCGAATGGTAAGGAAAGAAAGGAATGGAATGTTACGGAAATGAATGAATGTTGTGGAAGGGAACAGAATGTTAGTGAAAGCAATGGAAGGTTAAGGAATGGAATGGAATATTGTGGAATTGAATGGAATGATTTGGAATGGAATGGAATGTTGGGGAAAGGAATAGAATGATGGGGAAATGAATGGAATGTTAAGGAATGATATGGAATTTTGTGGTTTGGAATAGAATCTAATTCAATACAATGAAATAGAACGTTTGAAATGGGATGGAATGTAGTGTAATCGAATGGAATGTTATGGGATGACATGGAACGCAGAATAATAGAACTGAACTTCAATTAATGTATGGAATGCATTGTAACACAATGGGAATAAGGTTTTGGAAATGAATAGAATATTATGGAATGAAATGGAATTTGGTGGAATTGAATGGAATGTTCTGGACTGGAATGGAATTTGATTGAATGCTTGGAATGTTGTGGGAAGGTGTAGAATGTTGGAGAAAGGAAAGGAAGGTTAAGGAAAGCAATGGAATTTTCTGGATTGGAATGGAAACTTATGCAAAATATTGAAATTGAATGTTTGAAATGGAATGGAATGTGGTGTAATCGAATAGAATGTTACGGTATGAAGTTGAAAGTACATTAACAGAATCGAATTTCAATGAATGGAATGGAATGTTATGTAACAAAAAGGGAATAATGTGATCGAATGCAGTGGAATGTTATGGAATGGAGAGCAATGTTGTGGAATTGAAAGGAATGTTATGGAATGGAATGGATGCTGTGGAATGCAATGGACTGAAGTGTAAAGGAATAGAATGTTGGGCAAGGAATGGACGTAAAAGGAATGGAAAAGAATCTAGTGAATTGCAATGGAATCTTACGGAATGGAATGAAATAGATTATATGAAATGGAGAATGTTTTATAATCTTATGCAATGTTGTGGTATGAAGTGCAATGTTGATTAATATACTGAATTTTAATGAATGGTATGGAATATTTTGTAAAAGAATGAGAGTAATGTGTTGAAATGGAATCGAATGGAATTGAAAGGTATGGAATGTTTTGGAATGGAATGGAATGTTGTGGAAAAGAATAGAGTGTTGGGAAAGGAATGGAAGTTAAAGGAATGAAGTGGAGTTTTGTGGATTGGAATGACATAGAATGTTTAAAATGGAGTGGAATGTTGTATAATTGAATGGAATGTTATAGTGTGAAGTGCAATGTTGATTAATAGAACCTAACTTAAAGAATGTTATGGAATATTTAGTAAAAGAATGGGAATAATGTTTTGGAATGGAATAGAATGGAACGGAAAAGAATGGAATGTTTTGGAATGTAATGGCAAGTTTTAGAATGGAATGGAATGCTGTGGAATGCAATGGAATGTTTAGGAATGGAATAACATATGTGTAATTGAATTGAATGTTATGGAATTGAGTGTAATGCTGTGGAATTTAAAGGAAAGTTATGGAATTGAAAGGCTGCTGTGGAATGCAATCAATTGTTGTGTAAAGGAATAGAAAGGTGGGAAATTAATGGACGTAAAGGAATGGAGTAGAATCTTGTGAATTGCAAAGGAATCTTATGGAATGGAATGAAATATAATATATGAAACGGAGAATGTTTTATAATCGAATGCAATGTTATGGTATGAAGTGCAACGTTGATTAATAGAACCGAATTTTCATGAATGGTATGGAATGTTTTGTAAAGAATGGGAATAATGTGTTGAATTGGAATCGAATGGAATGGAAAAGAATGGAATGTTTTAAATAGAATGGAATGTTGTGGATTAAATGGAATGTTACTGAATGGAATGGAATGCTGCGGATGGCAGTGGAATGTTGTGGAAAGGAATAGAATGTTATGGAAAGCAATGTTATGTTAACGAATGGAATGGAATTTTGTTGATAGGAATTGAAACTTATGAAACAGAAGGAAATATAATGAATTGAAAAGGAATGTTGTATAGTCGAATGGAATGTTATGCTATCAAGTTTATGTTTAATAATAGTAGGAAATTTTAATGAATGGAATGGAATTTTATGCAACAGAAAGGGAATGATGTGTTGGAATGGAATGGAATGTAATGGAATGGTTTCGAATGTTTTGGTATGCAATGGAAAGTCATGGCATGGAATGGAATGCAGTGGAAGGCAGGAATGTGGCAGAATAGTGTCGAATGCTGCAGGAAGGAATGAAACGTTAAGGAATGGAATGGAATTTTATGGTATGGAATGGAATTTATGCAATGCAATGAAATAGAATGTTTTCAATGGAATGGAATGTTGAAGAATGGTAAGGAATTTTATGGTATGAAGTGGAATGTTGATTATTAGAACCGAATTTTGAATAATGCTATGGAATGTTTTGTAAAAGAAAGGGAATAATGTGTTGTAGTGGAATCGAATTGATTGGAAAGGAATGGAATGTTTTGGAATGGAATGGAATGCTACAGAATGGAATGAAGTGCTGTGGAATGCAATGGAATGTTGGGGAAGGGAATGGAATGTTAGTGAAAGCAATGGAAGTTAAGGAATTGAATTGAATTTTGTGGATTGAAATGGAAACTTATGAAACAGAATGAAATAGAATGAATTGGAAAGTAATGTTCTGTAATTGAATGGAATTTTATGCTATGAAGTGCAATGTTGATGAATAGAACCAAATTTAATGAACGGAATATAATGTTATCCAAAAAAATGGGAATAATGTGTTGGAATAGAAAAGAATGTTATGGAATGGAATGCAGTGGAATACTGTGGAATGCAATGGAAAGTTTCGGAATGGAATACAATGTTGCCAAAAGGAATGAAAGGTTAAGAAATGGAATGGGATTTTGTGGTTTCGAATGGAATCCTATGTAAAAGAATGAAATAGAATGTTTGAAATGCAAAGGAATGTTGTGTGATCGAATGTAATGTAATGGGATGAAGTAGAATGTTGATTAACAGAAAAGAATTTTAATGAATGGAATGGAATGTTAGGTAAGAGAATGAGAATAATGTGTTGGTATGGAATTGAATCTTATGGAATGCAATGGAATGTTATGGAAAGAATGGAATGCTGTGGAATGCAGTGGTATGTTCTGGAAAGCAATAGAACGTTGGGGAAAGGAATGGGAGTTTAAGGAATTGAACGGAATTTTGTGGATTGGAATGGAATCCTATGTAATAGAATGAAACAGAATGATTGAAATGGAATGGTGTTCTGTGTAATCGAATGGAATATTATGATAAGAATTGAAATGTTAATAGAACCGAATTTAACTGATTCAATGGAGAGGTATGCAATAGTACAGGAATAATATGTTGGAATGGAAATGAATGTTAAGGAGTGGAATTCAATGCTGTGGAATTGAATGGAATGCTTTGGAATGGAATGGAATTTTTGGTAAATGAATAGAATGTTGGGGAAATGAATGGAATGTTAAGGAATGAAATGGAATTTTGTAGTTTGGAATGAAATCTTATTCAATAGAATGAAATAGAGCATTTGAAATGGGATGGAATGTAGTGTAATCGAATGGAATGTTATGGGATGTTGTGGAACGCCGAGTACTAGAACTGAATTTTAATTAATGTATGGAATGCTTTGTAACATAATGGGAATAAGGTTTTGGAAATGAATGGAAGTTATTAATGAAATGTAAGGTTGTGAAACTGAAGGAAAGTTCTGTAATGGAATTGAATTTGTGGAATGCAATGGAATGTTGAGGAGAGGGGTAGAATATTGGAGAAAGGAAAGAAAGGTTAAGGAACGGAATGGAATTTTGTGGTTTGGAATGGAAACTTGTGCAACATATTGAAATAGAATGTTTGAAATGGAATGGAATCGTAGTAATCGAATAGAATGTTATGGTATGAAGTTTAAAGTACATTAACAGAATCGAATTTTAATGAACAGAATGGAATGTTATGTAATAGAAAAGGAAAAATGTTTTCGAATGCAATGTAACGTTATGGAATCTAGAGCAATGTTGTGAAATTGAAAGAAATGTTATGGAATGAAATGGATGCTCTGGAATGCAATGGATTGTAGTGTAAAGGAATAGAATTTTGGGAAAGTAATGGACGTAAAAGGAATTGAATGGAATATTTTGAATTGCAATGGAATCTTATGGAATGGAATGAAATAGAATATATGAAATGGAGAATGCTTTATAATCGAAAGCAATGTTATGGTATGAAGTGCAGTGTTGATTAATATACTGAATTTAATGAATGGTATGGAATAATTTGTAAAAGAATGGGAATAATGTGTTGAAATGGAATCGAATGGAATGAAAGGAATGGAATGTTTTGGAATGGAACGGAATGTTGTGGATTTAAATGGAATGTTGCATAACGGAATGGAATGCTGCGGAATGCAATAGAATGTTGTGGAAAGGAACAGAATGTTAGGGAAAGCAATGTTAGGTTAAGGAATGCAATGGAATTTTGTGGATAGGAATGGAATCTTATGATACAGGAGGAAATTTAATGAATTGAAAAGGAATTTTGTGTCGCCGAATGGAATGTTATGCTATCAAGTGTAATGCTGAATAATAGGACCAAATTTTAATAAATGTAATGTAATGTTATGCAACAGAAGGGGATTGATCTGTTGGAAAGGAATCGAATGTAATGGAATGGTAGGGAATGTTTTGGAATGGAATGGAAAGTCATGGAAAAGAATGGAATGCCGTGGAAGGATGGAATGTGGCCGAAAATTGTAGAATGTTGCGGAAAGGAATGAAATGTTAAGGAATGGAATGGAATTTTGAGGTAAGGATGGAATCTGATGCAATGGAATGAAATAGAATGTTTTCAATGGAATGGAATGTTGATGAATGATAAGGAATTTTATGGTATGAAGTAGAATGTTGATAATTAGAACGGAATTTTGAAGAATGAAATGGAATGTTATTTAAAAATCGGAATAACGTGTTCGAATGGAGTAGAATGTTATGGAATGGAGTGCTATCTTGTGGAATGGAAAGGAATGCTGTGGATTGGAATGGAATGTTGTGTAAAAGAATAGAGTGTTATGAAAGGAATGTAAGTTAAAGTAATGAAATGGAATTTTGTTGATTGGAATGACATAGAATGTTTCAAACGAACTGGAATGTTGTATAATCGAATGAAATGTTATGGTGTGAAGTGCAATGTTGATTAATAGAACCGAATTTTGAAGAATGTTATGGAATCTTTCGTAAAAAATGGGAATAATGTGTTGGAATGGATTCGAATGGAACGGAAAGGAATGGAATGTTTTGGAATTTAATCGAATGTTATGGAATGGAATGGAATGCTGTGGAATGCAATGGAATGTTTAGGCATGGAATAAGATGTGTGGAGTTGAATGGAATGTTATGGAATGTAATGCAATGCTGTGGAATAAATAGAATGTTGTGGAAAGCAATAGAAAGTTGTGGAAATAATTGGAGTGTGGAGGATTGGAATGGAATTTTGTGGAATTGCATGGTATGTCATGCAATAGTATGAATTAGAATGCTTAACGGAATGGAATGTTATGTTGTGAGGTGGAATGATGAATAGAAGGAATTTTGAAAAATGGAATGTAATGTAAGGTAGAAATAGAAATAGGGTGTTCAAATGAAGTCAAATGTTATGTAATGGAATGCTATGTTGTGAAATGGAATGGAATGCTGTGGAATGGAATGGAATGTTGTGGAAATGATTGGAATTTAAAAGAATGGAATGGAATTTTGAGGATTGGAATGGAATGAAATAGAATGGGTGAAATGGCTGGAATGTTGTATAATCGAATGGAAAGTAATGGTGTGAACTGCAATGTTGATTAATAGAACGAAATTTTGAACAAAGGTATGGAATGTTTGGTAAATTATGGGAATAATGTGTTTTACTGTTATCGAATGGAAAGGAAAGGAAAGGAATGGAATGTTACAGAAATGAGTGGAATGTTGTGGAAGGGAATAGAATGTTAGTGAAAGCAATGGAATGTTAAGGAACGGAATTGATTTTGTGGAATTGAATGGAATGCTTTGGAATGGAATGGAATTTTGTGGAAAGGAATAGAATGTTGTGGAAATGAATGGATTGTGACGGAATGGAATGGAATTTTGTGGATTGGCATGGAATGTCATGCAATAGAATGAATCAGAATGTTGTTTAATGGAATATAATGTTATGGTGTTAGGTTCAGTGTTGAGTAGAATAAATTTTTAAGAATGAAATGTAATGTTAGGTAATAATCGGAGTAACGTGTTCAAATGGAGTCAAATGTTATGGAATGGAATGCTATGTTGTATAATGAAATGGAATGCTGTGGAATGGAATGGAATGTTGTGGAAAGGAATATGATGTTTGGAAAGGATTGGAAGTTAAAGGAATAACATGGAATTTTGTGATTGGATTGGAATGAAATAGAATGTTTGAAATGGGCTGGAATGTTGTATAATCGAATGGAAATTAATGGTGTGAAGTGTAATGTTGATTAATAGAACCGAATTTTGAAGAATGCTTTGGAATGTTTTGTAAAAGAATGGGAACAATGTCTTGGAGTGGAATCGAATGGACTGGAAAAGAATGGAATGTTTTAGAATGAAATGGAATTCTGTGGATTGCAAAGGGATGCTGTGGATAGTAATAGAATGTTAGGGAAAGCAATGGAAGGTTAAGGACCGGAATGGAATTTTGTTGATTGGAATGGAAACTTATGAAATAGAATGAAACGGAATGAATTGTATTGAACTGTTGTGTCATCGAATAGTATGTTATGCTGTGAAGGGGAATGTTGATTAATAGAACCGAAATTTAATGAATGGTATTGAAAGTTTTGTAACAGAATGGAAATAATGTGCTGGAATGCAATGGAATGCTGTGGCATTGAATGGAATGTTACAAAATGGAATGGAATGTTGTGCAATTCAAAGGAATGTTGTAGAAAGTAATAGAATGTTGGGGAAAGGAATGGAATATGAAGGAATGGAAAGGAATTTTTTTGATTGGAATAGAATCTGATGCAATGAAATGAGATACAAAGTTTGCAGTTGAATGAGATGTGTAATGGAATGGAATGTTATGGTATGAAGTGGAATGTTGATTAATAGAACCGAATTTCAAAGAATGGAATGGAATGTTAGGTGAGAGAATGGGAAGAATGTGTTTGAATTGAATCAATGTTATGCAATAGAATTGAATGTTGTGGAATTGAATTGAATGTTAAGGAATGGAATGGAATGCTGTGGAATGTAATGGCATGTTGTGGAAAGGAATAGAACGTTGGGGAAAGGGATGGGAGTTTAAGGAATGGATTGGAATTTTGTGGATTGGAATGGAATCCTATGCAATAGAACAGAATGGAATTGCTGAAATGGAAATGTGTTCTGTGTAATCAAGTGTAATATTATGATATAAATTGGAATGTTAAAAGAACCAAATTTTACTGAATCAATGGAAACTTATGTAATAGTACGGGAATAATGTGTTGGAATTGTATCAAATGTTAAGGAATGGAATGTAATATTTTGGAATTGAGTGGAATGCTGTGGAATGGAATGGAATGTTGGGGAAAGGAATAGAATGTTCGAGAAAGGAATGTAAGTTTAAGGAATGATAAGGAATTTTGTAGTTTGGAATGGAAACTTATGCAATAGAATGAAATAGAATGTTTGAAATGGAATGGAATATATTGTAATCAAATGGAATGTTATGTAATAACGTGTAATGTAGAGTAATAGAACTGAATTTTAATGAATGGAATGGAATGTTATGTAACAGAATGTGAATAATGTGTTGGAAATGAATCAAATGTTATGGAATGGATTGAAATGTTAATTGAATGGAATGTTATGGAATGGAATGGAATTCGGTGGAATGCATTGGAATGTTGTGGGAAGGAATAGAATGTTGGAGAAAGGAATGAATTTTAAGGAAAGAAATGGAATTGCATGGTTTGGAATGGAATATTATGCAACGTAATGAAATAGAATGTTTGAAATGGAATGGAATGTTGTCTAATCGAATATAATATGGTGTGAAGTTATACGTAGATTAATAGAACCGAATTTATTGAGTGGTATGGAATGTAAGTTAACAGAACAGGAATAAGGTGTTTTAATGGAATTGAAAGTTATGGAATGGAATGCCATGTTGCGGAGTTGAACGGAATGTTTCGGAATGGACTGCAATGATGAGAAAGGTTATGGAAAGTAGTGGAAAGGAATAGAATGTTGGGGAAAGGAATGGATTTTAATGCTGTGGAATGCAAAGGAATGTTTTTGAAAGGAATAGAATGTTGGCGAAAAGAATGGAGGTTAAGAAATGTAAAGGTATTTTGTGTATTGGAATGGAATCTTATGCAATGGAATGATATAAATTGTATGAAGTGCAAGGGGATGTTGTGTAATCGCCTGGAAGGTATGGTATGAAGTGAAATGAAGATTAATAGAAGTGAATATTAATGAAAGATATCCAATGTTAGGTAACAGAACAGGAATAATGTGTTGGAATGGAATCCAATGTAAAAGAATGGAATGGAATGTTGTGGAATAGAAAGAAATGTTATGGAATGGAAGGGAATGCTGTGGAATGTTGTGGAAAGGAATAGAATGTTGGGGAAAGGAATGAAAGGTTAAGGAATGGAAAATTTTTTGGATTATAATGGAACCTTATGCAACGTAATGAAATAAAATGTTTGAATTGGAAAGGAATGTTGTGTAATCGAATGGAATTTTACGCTATGAAGTGGAACGTTGATTAATAGTACCAAATTTAAGGAATGGATCGAGGTCAAGCAGCAGAACCGGAATAATATGTTCGAATGGAATGGAATGTTACAGAATGGAATGGAGTAGAATGCTTTGGAATGGAATGCAATGTTGCAGAATGGAATAGAATGTTGGGAAAGGAATGAAATTTTCAGGAATGGAATGGAATTTTTTGGATTGCATTGGAATCATGCAATAGAATGAAATACAATGTTTGAAATGGAATGGAATGTTGTGTAATCGAATGTAATGTAATGGGATGAAGTGGAATATTGATTTACAGGAAAGAATTCTAATGAATCGAATGGAATGCTAGGCAACAGAACGAGAA
This sequence comes from Smutsia gigantea, assembly GCA_032199065.1. Taxonomy (NCBI): domain Eukaryota; kingdom Metazoa; phylum Chordata; class Mammalia; order Pholidota; family Manidae; genus Smutsia; species Smutsia gigantea. The sequence goes on from JAVSCE010011951.1 coordinate 47,581, forward strand.
TAATGTTTTGGCGTGGATTTGAATGTTATGGAAATTAATGGAATTTTGTGGAATTGAATAAAATTTTATCGACAGGAATGGAAAGGTATGGAATGAAATGGGAGGTTAAGTAATGGAATGCAATTTTTGATAGGAATTTAATCTAATGCAAAAGAATGAAATAGAAAGAATTGGAAAGGAATCCTGTGAAATGGAATAGAATGTTATGTGATGAAGTGGAATGTTGATTAATAGGAACAAATTTATATGAATGGTACAGAATGTAATGCAACGGAATGGGAAAAAATGTGGTGGAATGCAATCGAATGGAATGGAATTTAATGGAATGTTTCCGAATGCAACAAATGATATGGAACAGAAAGGAATGCTGTGGAATGCAATGGAATGTTGAGGAAAGTAATAGAATGTTATGGAATTGAATGGTAAGTTATTGAATGGAATGCAATGATGTGGAATGTAATTGAATGTTGCGGAAAGGTTATCGAATGGAATGGAATTTTGTTGATTGGAATGGAATCTTATGCAATAGACTGAAATAGAATGTTTGAAATGGAATGAGATTCTGTGAAAAGGAATGGAATGATATGGTATGATCTGGAATGTTGATTAATAGAACAGAATTCTAAAGAATCGAATGGAATGTTAGGTGAAAGAATGGAATAATGTGTTTGATTGGAATCGGAAGTTATGGAATGCAATAAAATGTTGTGGAATTGAAAGGAATGTTATGGAATGTAATTTAATTCGGTGGAAGTCAATGGAATATTTTCGAAAGGAATGGAAGCTTAGGAATGAAATGGAATTTTGTGGATGGGAGTGAAATGCTATGCAATAGAATGAAATAGAATATTTTAAGTGGAATGGAATGTTGTGTAATTTAATTGAACACTATGTTATGAAGTGGAATGTTGATTTATGGAACTAAATTTTGAAGAATGGAATGGAATGTTGGTTAATACAATGGGAATTATGTTTTGGAATGGAGTTGAATGTCATGGAATGAAAAGGAATGTTGTGGAACTGAATGGAAAGGAATAGAATGATTTGGAATGCAATGGAATGTAGTGGAAAGGGATAGAATGTCAGGGAATGCAATGGATGTTAAGAAACGGAAGGGAATTTTTTGGATTGGAATGGACTCATGGAAAGGAACGAAATAGAATGTTTTCAATGGAATGGAATCTTGATGAATGGTAAGGAATGTTATGGTATGAAATGGAATGTTGATTAATAGAACCGAATTTTGAAAAATGGAATGGAATTTAAAGTAATAATCGGAATAACCGGTTCGAATGTAGTAGAATGTTATGGAATGGAGTGCTATCTTGTGAAATGGAAAGGAATGCTGTGAATTGGAATGGAATGTTGTGGAAAAGAATAGAGTGTTGGGAAAGAAATGGAAGGGAATTTCATGAATTGGAATGAAATAGAATGTTTGAAATTGAGTGGAATGTTGTATAATCGAATGGAATGTTATGGTGTGAAGTGCAATGTTGATTAGTAGAACCGAATTTTGAAGAATGTTACGGAATGTTTGGCAAAAGAATGGAAGTAATGTGTTGGAATGGAATCGAAATAAATGGAAACGAATGGAATATTTTGGAATGGAATGGTAAGTTATCTAATGGAATGGAATACTGTTTAATACAATGGAATGATTAGGAAAAGAATAGGATATTATGGAATTGAATGGAATGTTATGGAAAGGAATGCAATGCTGTGGAATGAAATGGAAAGTTGTGGAAAACAATAGAATGTTGTGGAAATGAATGGACTGTGAAGAAATTCAATGAATTTTCTGGGATGGCATGGGATGTCATGCAATAGAATGAATTAGAATGTTGTTTAATGGAATGGAATGTTATGGTGTGAGGAAGAATGTTGAGTAGAAGCAAATTTTGAAGAATGAAATGTAGTGTTACGTAATAATCGGACTAACGTGTACAAAAGAAGTCAAATATTATGTAATGGAATGCTACGTTGTGGAATGGAATGGAAAGCTGTGGAATGGAATGGAATGTTGTGGAAATGAATAGAATGTTGGGAAAGGATTGGAAGTTAAAGGAATTAAATGGAATGTTGAAGATTGGAAGGGAATGAAATAGAATGTTTGAAATTGGCTGGAATGTTGTATAATCGAATGGAAAGTAATGGTGTGAAGTGCAATGTTGATTAATAGAACTGAATTTTGAAGAATGGTATGGCACGTTTTGTAAAAGAAGGGGAATAACGTGTTGGAGTGGAATCAAATGGAATGGAAAGAATGGAATGTTTTGGATTGGAACGGAATGTTGTTGATTTGAATGGAATGTTACGGAATGGAATGGAATGCTGTGGAATGCAATGGAATGTTGCAGAAGGGAATGGAATGTTAGTGAAAGCAAAGGAAGGTTAAGGAATGGAATGGAATTTTGTGGATTGAAATGGAAACTTATGTAATGGAAGGAGATACAATGTGTGCAATTGAATGGGATGTTCTGTAATCAAATAGAATGTAAAGGTATGAAGTGGAATGTTGATTAACAGAGCCGAATTTCAAAGAATGTAATGGAATGTTAGGTCACAGAATGGGAATAATGTGTTTGAATGGAAACAATGTTATGCAATGGCACTGAATATTGTGGAATTGCATTCAACGTTAAGGAATGGAATGGAATGCTGTGGAATGCCATGGCATGTTGTGGAAAGAATAGAACGTTGGGGAAAGGAATGGGAGTCTAAGAATGGAATGAATTTTGTGGATTGGAATGGAATCCCAAGCAATAGAACGAAATAGAATGGTTGAAATGGAATGGTGTTCTGTGTAATTGAATGGAATATTATGATATGAATTAGAATGTTAATAGAACAGAATTTTATGGAATCAATGGAGACGTTTGTAATAGTAATGGAATAATGTGCTGGAATGGAATTGAATGTTAAAGAATGGAATTGAGTATTGTGGAATTAAATAGAATGTTGGTGAAAGAATAGAATGTTGGGGAATGAATGGAATGTTAAGGAATGAAATGGAATTTTGTGCTTTGGAATAGAATCTTATTCAATAGAATGAAATAGAGCATTTGAAAAGGAATGGAATGTGGTGTAATTGAATGGAATGTTATGGGATGACATGGAACGCAGAGTAATAGAACTGAATTTTAATTAATGTATGGAATGTTATGTAACAGAATGGGAATTAGGTTTTGGAAATGAATCAAATATTACAGAATGGTATGGAACATTGTGGAATTGAATGGAATGTTCTGGATTTTAATGGAATTTGGTGGCATGAAATGGAATGTTTTGGGAAGGAGTAGAATGTTGGAGAAGAAAAGGAAGGTTACGTAATGGAATGGAATTTTGTGGATTGGACTGGAAACTTACGCAACATAATGAAATAAAATGTTTGAAATGGAATGGAATGCGGTGTAATCGAATAGAATCTTATGGTATGAAGTTGAAAGTACATTAACAGAATCGAATTTTAATGAATTAAAAGGAATGTTATGTAACACAAAGGAATAATGTGTTCGAATGCAATGGAATGTTATGGAACGAAGAACAATGTTGTGGAATTGAAAGGAATTTTATGGAATGGAATTAATGCTGTGAATGCAATGGACTGTAGTGTAAAGGAATAGAATGTTGTGAAAGGAATGGACGTAAAATGAATGGAATAAAATCTTTTGAATTGCAATGGAATCTTATGGAATGGAATGAAATAGAATATATGAAACGGAGAATGTTTTACAATGGAATGCAATGTTATGGTATGAAGTGGAATGATGATTAATATACTGAATTTTAATGAATGGTATGGAATGTTTTCTAAAAGAAAGGGGAATAATGTGTTGAAATTGTATTGAATGGATTGGAAAGGAATGGAATGTTTTGGAATGGAATGGAATGTTGTTTAATTAAATGGAATGTTACAGAATGGAATGGAAGGCTGTTGAGGAGAGGAATGGAATTTTGGGAAACATTTTAAGTTAAAGGAATGGAAGGTAATTTTGACTATTGGAATGGAATGAAACAGAATGTTTGAATTGGGCTGGAGTGTTGTATAATCGAATGGAAAGTAATGGTGTGAAGTAAAATGTTGATTAATAGAAGCGAAATTTGTAGAATGTTATGGAATGTTTTGTAAAAGAATGGGAATAATGTGTTGGAGTAGAAACGAATGGAATGGAAAGGAATAGAATGGAATGTTATGGAATGGAATGGAATGCAATGGATGCAATGGAATGTTGCGGAAGGGAATAGAATATTAGTGAAAGCAATGGAAGGTTAAGGAATGGAATGGAATTATTTGGATTGAAATGGAAACCTATGACACAGAATGAAATAGAATGAATTGGAAAGGAATGTTCTGCAATTGAATGGAGTTTTATGCTATGAAGTGCAATGTTGATTTATAGAACCAAATTTAATGAACGAAATATAATGTTATCCAACAGAATGGGAATAATGTGTTGGAATAGAATAGAATGTTATGGAATGGAGTGCCATGGAAGGCTGTGGAATGCAATGGAATGTTTTGGAAAGGAATAGAATGTGGCCCTAAGGAAAGAAAGGTTTAGGAATGGAAAGGAATTTTGTGGTTTCGAATGGAAACCTATGTAATAGAATGAAATAGAATGTTTGAAATGGAAAGGAATGTTGTGTGATAGAATGTAGTGTTATGGGATGAAGTGGAATGTTAATTAACATAAGAATTTTAATAAATGGAATCAAACGTTAGGTAAGAGGATAAGAATAATGTGTTGGCATGGAATTGAATGTTATGGAATGGAATGGAATGTTGAGGAATTGAATGGAATGGTATGGAAAGGAATGGAATGCTCTGGAATGCAATGGAATGTTGTGGAAAGCAATAGAAAGTTGGGGAAGGAATGGAGGTTGAAGGAATGGAAAGGAATTTTGTGGATTGGAATGGAAAATTATGCAATGGAAGGAGATGCAATGCGTGCAATGAATTTGATGTTCTGTAATCAAATGGAATGTAATGGTATGAAGTGAAATGTTGATTAACAGAACCGAATTTCAAAGAATGGAAAGGAATGTTAGGTAACAGAATGGAATAATGGGTTTGAATGGAAACAATGTTATGCATTGGAATTGAATATTGTTGAATTGTGTGCAATGTTAAGGAATTGAATGGAATGCTGTGGAATGCCATGGCATGTTGTGGAAAGGAATAGAACGTTGAGGAAAGGAATGAGAAGTTAAGGTATGGAATGGAATTTTGTGGATTGGAATGGAATCCTATGCAATAGAATTAAATAGAATGGTTGAAATGGAAAGGTGTTCTGTGTAATCGAATTCAATATAATGATAAGAATTGGAAAGTTAATAGATCCGAATTTTATTGAATCAATGGAGAGGTATGTAATAGTACAGGAATAATGCGTTGGAATGGAATTGAATGTTAAGGAATGGAATTGAATATTGTGGAACTGAATGGAATGCTTTGGATTGGAATGGAATGTTGGGGAAATGAAAGGAATGTTAAGGAATGAAATGGATTATTGTGGTTTGAATGGAATCTTACTCAATAGAATGAAAAATAGCGTTTGAAATGGGATGGAATGTGGTGTAATCGAATGGAATGTTATGACATGACGTGGAATGCAGAGTAATAGAACTGAATTTGAATTAATGTATGGAATGCTATGTAACAGAATGGGAAAAATGTTTTGTAAATTAATCGATTGTTATGGAATGGAATGAAAGTTTGTGGATTTGAATGGAATGTTCTGGAATGGAATGGAATTTGGTGGAATGCAATGGAATGTTGTGGGAAGGTGTAGAATGCTGGAGAAAGGAAAGGAAGGGTAAGTAAAGGATGGAATTTTGTGGACGGGAATGGAAGCTTATGCAACATAATGAAAAAGAATGTTTGAAATGGAATGGAATGTGGTGTAATCGAACAGAATGTTATGGTATGAAGTTGAAAGTACATTAACAGAATCGAATTTTTATGAATTAATTGGAATGTTATGTAACACAAGGGGAATAACGTTTTCGAATGCAATGGAATGTTATGGGACATACAGCAATGTTGTGGAATTTAAAGGAATGTTATGGAATGGAATTAATGCTGTGGAATGCAATGGACTGTAGTGTAAAGGAATAGAATGTTGGGAAAGGAACGGACATAAAAGAATGGAATAGAATCTTGTGAATTGCAAAGGACTCTTTTGGAATGGAATGAAATAGAATATATGAAATGGAGAATGTTTTATAATCGAATGCAATGTTATGGTATGAAGTGCAATATTGATTAATATACTGAATTTTAATGAATGGTATGGAATGTTTTGTAAAAGAAAAGGGAATAATGTGTTGAAATTGAAACGAATGGATTGGAAAGGAATGAAATGTTCTGGAATGGAATAGAATGTTGTGGAATTGAATGGAATGTTACAGAATGGAATGGAATGCTGTGAAATGCAATGGAATGTTGTGGAAAGGAATAGAATGTTAGGTTAAGGAATCGAATGGAATTTTGTGGATAGGAATGGAACTTATGAAACAGAAGGAAATATAATGAAATGGAAGGGAATGTTGTGTATTCGAATGGAATGTTATGCTATCAAAAGTAATGTTGAATAATAGGTCAAATTTTAATGAATGGAATGGAATGTTATGCAACAGAATATGAATGATGTGTTCGAATTGAGTCGAATGTAATGGAATGGTATAAAATATTTTGGAATGCAATGGAAAGTCATGGAATGGAATGGAATGCAGTGAAAGGCAATGAAATGTGGCAGAAAGGTGTACAATGTTGGGGAAAGGAATGAAATGTTAAGGAATGGAATGGAATTTTGTGGTATGGAATGAAATCTTATGCAGTGGAATGAAATATAATGTTTTCAATGGAATGTAATGTTGATGAATGATAAGGAATGTTATGGTATGAAGAGGAATGTTGATTATTAGAACCGAATTTTGAAAATTGGAATGGAATGTTAGGTAATAATCAGTCGAACATGTTCGAATGGAGTAGAATGTTATGAAATGGAGTGCTATGTTGTGGAATGGGAAGGAATGCTGTGTATTGTAATGGAATGTTGTGGAAAAGAATAGTGTTGGGTAAGGAATGGAAGCTAAAGAATGAAATGTAATTTTCTGGTTGGACTGACATAGAATGTTTGAAATGGACTGGAATGTTGTATAATCGAATGGATTGTTATGGTATGAAGTGCAATGCTGATTAATATCATCCATTTTAATGAATGGTATGGAATGTTTGTAAAAGAATGGGAATAATGTGTTGAAATGGATTTGAAAGAAATAGAAAGCAATGGAATGTTTGGTATGGAATAGAACGCTGTGGAATTAAATGGAATGTTACAGAATGGAATGGAATGCTGTGGAATGCAATGGAATGTTGTGAAAGGGAATAGAATGTTAGGGAAAGCAATGTTAGGTTAAGGAATCGAATGGAATTTTGTAGATAGGAATGGAATCTCATGAAACAGAAGGAAATATAATGAATTGAAAAGGAGTGTTGTGTAGTCAAATTGAATATTAAGCCATTAAGGGCAATGTTGAATAATAGGACCAAATTTTAATGAACGGAATGGAATGTTATGCAAAAGAACAGGAATAATGTGGTGGAATGGAATCGAATGTAATGGAATGGCATGGAATGTTTTGGAATGCAATGGAACGTCATGGAATGGAATGGAATGCAGTGTAAGGCTGGAATGTGGCAGAAAAGTGTAGAATGTTGCAGAGGGGAATGTAATGTTAAGGAATGGAACGGAATTTTGTGGTATGGAATGGAATCTTAAGCAGTGGAATGAATTAGAATGTTTTCAGTGGAATGGAATTTTGATGAGTGGTAAGGAATGTTATGGTATGAAGAGGAATGTTGATTATTAGAACCGCATTTTGAAGAATGGAATGGAATGTTAAGTAATAATCAGAATAACGTGTTCCAATGGAGTAGAATGTTATGGAATGGAGTGCTATCTTGTGGAATGGAAGAAATGCTGTGGATTGGAATGGAATGTTGCAGAAAAGAATAGAGTGTTGGGAAAGGAATGGAAGTTAAAGGAATGAAATGGAATCATGTGGATTGGAATGACATAGAGTGTTTGAAATGGACTGAAATGTTTTATAATCGAATGGAATGTTATGGTGTGAAGTGCAATTATGATTAATAGAACCGAATTTTAGGGAATGTTATGGAATGTTTTGTAAGGAATGGGAATAATGTGTTGGAATGGAATCGAATGGAATGGAAAGGATTGGAGTGGAATGTTACGGAATGGAATGGAATCTGTGGAATGCAATGGAATGGAATAAGATGTGTGGAATTGAATGGAATGCTATGGAATGGAATGCAATGCTTTGGAATGAAATGCAATGTTGTGGAAAGCAATATAAAGTTGTGGAAATGAATGGAGTGTGAAGGAACAGAATGGTTTTTTGTGGATTTGCATGGAATGTCATGACATAGAATGAAATAGAATGTTTTTTAACGGAATGGAATGTTATGGTGTGAGCTGGAATGTTGAACAGAAGCGAATTTTGAAGAATGGAATGTTATGTTAGGTAATAATCGGAATAACGGTTACAAATGTTGTCAAATGTTATAAAATGGAATGCTGGGCTGTGGAATGGAATGCAATGCTGTGGAATGGAATGGAATGTTGTGGAAAGGAATAGAATGTTTGGAAAGGATTGGAAGTTAAAGGAATGGAATGGAATTTTGAGGCTTGGAATCGATTGAAATAGAATGTTTGAAATGGGCTGGAATGTTTTATAATTAAATGGAAAGTAATGATGTGAAGTGCAATGTTGATTAATAGAACTGAATTTTGAAGAATGCTATGGAATATTTTGTAAAAGAATGGGAATAAAGTTTTGGAATTGAATCGAATGGAATGGAAAGGAATGGAATGGAATGTTACGGAATGGAATGGAATGCTGTGGAATGCAATGGAATCTTGCAGAAGGGAATAGAATGTTAGTGAAAGCAATGGAAGTTTAAGGAAGGGAATTGAGTTTTGGGTATTGAAATGAAAACATATGAAACAGAATGAAATATAATGAATTTGAAAGGAATGTTGTGTAATTGAGTGGAATTTTATGCTATGAAGTGAAATGTTGATTAACAGAACCAAATTTAAAGAAAGGAATGGAATGTTATACAACAGAATGGGAATAATGTGTTTGAATGGAATAGAATGTTATGGAATGCTGTGAAATGTAATGGAATGTTTCGGAATGGAATAGAAGGTTGCTGCAAGGAATTAAAGTGTTAGGAATGGAATGGAATTTTGTGGTTTCGAATGGAATCCTATGTAATAGAATGAAATAGAATGTTTGAAAAGGAAAGGTATGTTGTGTGATCAAAAGTAATGTAATGGGATGAAGTAGAATGTTGATTAACGGAAAAGAATTTTAATGAATGGAATGCAATGTTACGTAAGAGAACCAGAATAATTTGTTGGCATTGAATTGAATGTTATGGAATGGAATGGAATGTTGTGGAATTGAATGGAATGTAACGGAAAGGAATGTAATGCTGTGGAATGCAATGGAATGTTGTGGAAAGCAATTGAAAGATGGGGAAGGAAAGGAGCGTGAAGGAATGGAAAGGAATTTTGTGGTTTGGAATAAAAAATTATGCAATGGAAGGAGATACAATGTGTGCAATGAATGGGATGTTCTGTAATCAAATGGTATGCAATGGTATGAAGTGGAATGTTGATGAACAGAACCGAATTACAAAGAATGGAATGGAATGTTAGGTAACAGAATGGGAATAATGTGTTTGAATGGAAAAAATTTTATGCAATGGAAATGAATGTTGTGGAATTGCATGCAATGTTAACGAATGGAAAGGAATGCTGTGGAATGCCATGGCATGTTGTGTAAAGGAATAGAACATTGGGGAAATGAATGGGGGGTTCAGGAATGGAATGGAATTTTGTGGATTGGAATGTAATCCCATGCAATAGATCGAAATAAAATGGTTGAAATGGAATGGTGTTCTGTGTAATCGAATGGAATATTATGTGAACTGAAATGTTAATAGAACCGAATTTTACTAAATCAATGGAGAGATATTTAATAGTACAGGAATAATGTGTTGGAATGGAATTGAATATTGTGGAATTGAATGGAATGCTTTGGAATGTAATGGAATGTTGGGGAAAGGAATAGAATGTTGGGGAAATGAATCAAATGTTAAGGAATGAAATGGAATTTTGTGCTTTGGAATGGAATCTTATTCAACAGAAAGAAATTGAGTGTTTGAAATCGGATGGTATGTGGTGTAATCGAATGGCATGTTATTTTAAGAAAGGGAATGTTGATTAATCGAACCGAATTTTAAGGAATGTTATTGAATGTTTCGGGGCAGAATGGGAATAATGTGTTGGAATGGAATCGAATGTTATGGAATGGAATGGAATGCTATGGAATTGAATGGAATGTTACGAAAGGGATTGGAATGATGTTGAATGCAATGGAAAGTAGTGGAATGGAATAGAATGTTGGGGAAAGGAATGGAAGGTTAAGGAAGAGAATGGAATTTTGTGGACCGGAATTTAATCCGATGCAATAGAACGATATAAACTGTCTGAAATAGAGAAGTGTTCGATGAAATCGAATGGAATGTTATGATATGAAATGGGAAGTTTATTAATAGAACCAAATTTTACTGAATCAAAGAAATGTTAGGTAATAGAACGGGTATAATATCTGGAATGGAATAGAATATTAAGAGATGGAATGGAATATTGTGGAATTGAATGGAATGCTGTTAAATGGAATGAAATGTGGAAAAACAGAGTGTTGGGAAAGGAATGGAAGTTAAAGGAATGCAATGGAATTTTGTGGTCTTAAATGGAATCTTATGGAATGGAAAGAGATTGTTTAAAATGCTCTGGGATGTTGTATAATGGAATGGAATGTTAATGTATGAAGTGCAATGTTGATAAATATAACCGAATTTTGAAGAATACTAGGGAATGTGTTGTACAAGAATGGGAATAAAGTGTTGGAGTGGAAACGAATGGAATGTAAAGAATGGAATGAGGCTCCAAGAGGGCAGTGGAGACCGAGGCACACAGCTGTGAGGGGCACGGCTTCCTATGCTCAGCACCGCTGGGGCGGCCAGGCCGCAGGAAGGAAGTGTGCACACGTGCCCGTGCGTCCAGGGCCGCCAGCTCAGGCCCTTCATGCAGGAGGACCCAGATGGCCAGGAAGGGACCCAGCAGGACCCGGAGGGGACCCTTCCTGTCGTCACACTCCAGGAAACCCCTGGCCAGGTAGCAATTGGCCAGAGAGGGGCTGGGGGCTCACCCAGGCCTGGTCTCCACCCAGGTTCGGGGGCTCCGGCCTCAGTCTGGGGGTAGCGGAGGGAGAAGGCTTGCCTGAGGGCACAGAGCAACCCGGCTGGGGCTGCTGCCCAAGCTGGGAGGCTGTGGTGCGGGGCGGATGATTCCTGCCCCACCGCACCCTGAGCCAGGGCGCGCACACTCACGTGGAGGCTCGGCGAGCTCGCAGTCTCGGGTACCGCACGGCCGGGAGCTCTCCGGCCAGGCCTCGTGGTCACACTGGCCGCTGTCTTCCTCGGGCAGCCCAGTCTGGGTGTTGATGCACTTGACCAGCCGCCGCTGGACGCCACCGCAGGGGGCCGAGCACTGTGGGAGGCGGGGTGGGCGCCGCGGGCCGTGGGCGTTGGGGGCTGCCTCCACTAGGAAGCCCCCCTTGCTCCCAGCCCACCCCTCACGCCTCCCTGGAGGGGCTGGCCAGTCCAGGGCCCACCACACGTGCTCATTTGTGGAAGTGCACCTGCGGCGGGGCGGGGGGAGAGAGGCCAGCCATGCCTGCGAGGCCTCGGTGGGGGCTGCGGGATGGAGGACCCGCTGCAGTGTGGGCAGAGGAAGGGAGGAGGCAGAAGGTCTCTCACCCAGGGCCCGCCATCCCGAGTCGGGCTTTGTTCCTATCAATCGGGGTTAGAAATTTGCAAAAAGCCCTAAAAACAGTTCAGTCTGTGCCGACTGTGCAGGGCGGAGTACTTCACTGTCTACAGGTAAGAAAACGGCCAGCAAGGCGAGATGACCTGCCGCGGTCACTCCACAGCCAGAGGACAGGGACAGACTCCTTAACCTCTGAGCTCCAAGCAGGCCTGGCACGAGGGGCCCTGCCCACCCTCGGCTCGTGGCCACCCTTGTGCTCCTTCTGCCCTTTGCCTTTGTGGAGTGAATGTCCCCAGTGTGTCATTCCTGCCCCAGGATTTTGCACCTGCTGTCCCCCGACCCTCTTCCTCCTGCAGTGTCCCTTCCCAGGGAAGCCTCCCCAGGCCGCACCCCTCCACAGTGCCCTCCCCATGAACAGTGGGCGGCCGAGGCCCAGCGCCTGCGCCCTGTACACCTGTGCCCCTGTGCCCTGCACACCGGCTCACCTGGCCCCAGGGCCCCACCGCCCACTGTGTGCAGGGCTGTGTGTTGCAGGGCTGCGTGCTGTTGGGTCTCAGCACCTCCTCGCACAGGCCTGGCTCTGGGCAGGTCACCAGACGCTGCTGCTCGCCACCGCCACAAGCCTCAGAGCACTGGGGGTGGACAGGCGGGCAGGTCAGGCCACCACCAGGGTCTGAGGACGCCCCACCTCCCACCCCACACGCCCGGCCTCACCTCCCTCCAGGAGGACGTGTACCAGCCGAGGCAGGGCTGGGCTCTGCAGCGCCGGCGGGCGGGCGGCTTGGGGGGCCCCGGCTGGCAGTGGAAGGGCCTCAGCAGCCGGAGGTCCCGGGTGTCCACACACAGCACGTCCCGCACTGAGAAGCCCCCGCCGCAGCTGCGGGAGCACTGGGGGCCACGCACAGGACCGGGTGAGGGGTGTGGCAGGTGGCCAGGCCCCTGAACAGCCTAGGCAGAGCCCCCCCGGAGGGGACAGATGGGGAGAGGAACAAAGTCATGCAGGGGAGTCGCCTGGGGGGGAAGTACCCAGGAAAGGGTTCGGCCAGCAATGGCGGGTGGGGCAGGTAGCACCTGATGGGATGGTTCCAGACACCAGGAGGGCAGCGCGGGGGACAAAGACCTGCTGGTGGAGCCCCGCCCTCGCAGGCGGCGTCCACCCAGGCCTGCTGCTCAGTGCACGCACCTTACCCCAGCTGCCCTTGTACCAGGTGGCGCAGGGCCGCAGGTGGCAGCGGCGGGCGGGCTGGGGCCGGCCAGCGGGGGCGCAGTCCTCCTCTCGGCCGGAGCTGCAGCGCACTGGCCTCCAGACGGCGCCCAGGCCGCAGGTGGTGGAGCACTGCGGGGCAGGAGGCCATGAGACGGGCGGGCGGCCCCCAGCCCCAAAGCCAGGGCACGGGCTGCCTGTCAGGCTGGGCGGGCCACGGGGGGCCCAGGCCCGTTTCTGTACCTGCTTCACAGCTGCTCCACGCCCCCCACCCCAACCCCTGACCCAGGAGACTGAGGACAAAAAGCCAAATCTCCACAACAACTATCCCTGCTCTGGGGGCCCAGGGGAGGCCACCCAGCTGTCCTGACAAGGCCCTGCCTCCCAGAGCCACTGGGGGAGATCTGTCCCTCACTGGCCTCAGCCTGTCCCTCCCCACCCCACAGTTACAGACAGCCATCATCGGGGCCAGCTTCTTCCCGGGCAGCTCAGATCCCAGGCCCCCGACAGGGCAGCTGGAGCCCCTGAGGACAGAACCAGGGGCAGGCCCAGA
>JAVSCE010011952.1:0-44123 GCA_032199065.1 Smutsia gigantea
ACTTTTCCTTACAGATACTTTTCCCATGTGTGTCTGCCTGTCTATTTGTGTCTCTGAGTGTATCTTAAGATAAAAATACAATGAACTCACCATTATTTTTTCCCATATTTAAAATTATTTCAAAAGTTAAACTGATCAGATAAAAATATTAGCTTATGTATTTGTAATCTTTTGTTATGGTCAATACTCTTTACAGTGGGATTAAGAGCAATAACTAGAGTCATACTATATATATTCAAATCCTAGTTCTATCGCTTATTAGCTATGTGACTTTGGATAAGTTGCTTAACTTCTCTGTGCCTCAGATTCTTCATCCGTAAAATAGAGATTATAATGGCCCTTACCTTATGAGGTCACTTAAGGATTAATCAAATCGCATAAAGTACTTGGTACAGTTTCTGTTAAATAATAAATATCAGTAAGTGCTAGGTATCATCCTATTTGATTCATAAAAAACTCATTTAGCTAAATCACTTATAAATATGACAAAGAAATTCAATATATTTTCCCAGTTTACTACTAGAGTTCTTTTTGTGTATCCTCTGTACATTATGAATGCATATAAACATATGTTACATCTTTACTGTGAAGGAAAATGTTAAATATGCTGTGCGTTTGAGGAACTATGGAAGCCGTACAGCCAATGGAGATGGAGGGATGACCACAGTACAGTGCCCTGATGGTGTGACGTTTACATTCAGCACGTGCAGCCTGAGTAGTAATGGCACAAACCAAACCAGAGGACAGATCCCACAGATACTCTACTATAGGTAGGTGTGTGTATAGAGATAAAGGGAACTCTTGGAAAGAGGTAGAACATACACAGTTTACTACCAAGGTAAAAAACCCTAAATGGATACTTAAAATGGAATATGCAGTGTATCTCCTGCACAAATTTGTGCTAATTAGTGTAAAAAATTCTCATTTTAATATATAAATTCAGTGTTTATTATAAAGATGAATGCTTTAAAGTCACTTCTTTAATGTCTTTGAAATTTTTATGTACTGGGCATATGTGCTGTTTGTTGACATTTTATGGTTTGTGGTCTGCAGTTTCAGATTTAAATGAAATTCTTTTATTTTTAAAAATACTGAAAATTAACAATCAAATTAACTCTAACCAAGTACTAGTGTTGCCTTGATCCTGTTATCCAGTCTACAGAATATTTTGATGTCTGTGAATCTAGTCTTTGGATCCCTAGATATGTAATAAGTGTTTCTTATATTTTTAACAAAATACATTCCTTTTTTGCTAAAAGTCATGCTTTTAGCATGAAAACAGTGGAAAATAAAGAATAATTTGGATAAGTCACGCTTTTGTAAATACATGCCTTTAACAAAATAAACAGTGGAAAATAAAGAATTATAATTTGTGGAGTTAAAAAAAAACTTTCAAATATACATTTCTCACTGAGTTGGAAATATTTTTAGCAACTTAACTAGAATTGTAGTAGATAGTGGTGAGTACCATTCACTACATTTGTCCTCAACTGACTTAGCATCAAGTCGCTGAAATTGCTTATCACTTTCAGAGGCTTGCTGTTTCCTCTGTTTCTTTCATAAACAATCTGGGGACACTACCTAGGCAATTAGCACAAAACAGGATCCCTAGATGTAGATTTTCTGTTTCCTTTCTCCAAATGAAGTAGAATAGAAATATTAGGCTTTAAATATATAGTGGCATATTGCTGCTGAGATACAAAAGCTTTCAAGTCTTTTTATCCCAATCATGAAAAGCTTTTTCTATTATATAGCACTAAAATAAATAGTACATTCTGCTCTTTCTCAAATCATAGGTTGAAAACCATATCATGCACAAAAGAAGGTTACATGTATTGAAAAGCTGGAGAGCCCCTTAGAAACATCTGCTGTCCAGGCTTTATATCGTAGACAAAATAAAATGTTTTAGATTTTTTGATGTTTCCACCAAGTTTTAAATAGCTTTGAATTTCAAATTAACTAAATTTAAAAAGATTAAAATCACTTAACTTTAATTTCCATCCTATTCTGATGCCTCCCAAGTTTGTATCTCTAGCTTTCGTCTCCTCTCTGAGCTCTTAGACTGAATAGCCAGGTCCCCCTTTGATACCTTCATTTGAGTGACAATAATAGAGATGATCATGATGACAGTTAATGTGTACTGAGCTCTTGCTTTATGCCACACAATGTTCTAAGTGCTCTGTGTCATCTCAGCTAGTCCTCATAGTAACTTTTTCCTCTCCCTGCTTTACAGGTGAGGGAACTGAGACACTGAATGTTTGTTTAATGATGATGGTAATGGGCAGTTCCAAATGCTTATCTAAGTCATTAAAAAAAGGTCACCTTATTTACTATAGTGCTTTTTCTTAGAAAAGAGCAAGAGTATAATTTATTAGGGAAAATTCCATCAAGAATGGCTGTATTTTTTTATTAAGGTAGCACTGATACACAATCTTATGAAGGTTTCACATGAGCAACACTGTGGTTTCAGCATTCACCCATATTATCTAGCCCTCCTCCCCACCCCATTGCAGTCACTGTCCATCAGTGTACTAAGATGCTATACAGTCATTAACTATCTTCTCCGCGCTATACTGCCTTCCCTGTGACCTTCCTATATTGTGTGTGCTAATCATAATGCTCCTTAATCCCCTTCTCCCTCCCTCTCTCCCTCACCCCTCCCCTTTGGTAACTGCTAGTCCCCTCTTGGAGTCTGTGAGTCTGCTGATGTTTTGTACCTTCAGTTTTGCTTTGCTGTTATACTCCACAGATGAGTGAAATCATTTGGTACTGTTTTTCTCCTCCTGGCTTATTTCACCGAGCATAATACCCTCTAGCTCCATCCATGTTGTTTCAAATGGTAGGATTTATTTTCTTCTTATGGCTGAATAATAGCCCATTGTGTATATGTACCGTATCTTCTTATCCATTCATCTACTGATGGACACTTAGGTTGCTTCCATTTTTTGGCTATTGTAAATAGCTGCAATAAACATAGGGGTGCATGTCTTTTTCAAACTGGGCTGCTGCATTCTTAGGGTAAATTTCTAGGAGTGGAATTCCTCAGTCAAATGGTATTTCTCTTTTTAGTTTTTTGAGGAACCTCCATATTGCTTTCCACAATGGTTGAACTAATTTGCATTCCCACCAGCAGCGTAGGAGTGTTCCCCTTTCTCCATATCCTCACCACCATTTGTTGTTTATGTTTTGGATGTTGGCCACCCTAACTGGCATGAGGTGATATCTCATTGTGGTTTTAATTTGCATTTCTCTGATGATTAGCAATGTGGAGCATCTTTTGATGTGCCTGTTGGCCATCTGAATTTCTTCTTTGGAGAATTGTCTGTTCATACCCTCTGCTCATATTTTAATTGGGTTATTTGCTTTTTGGTTGTTGAGGCATGTGAGTTCTTTATATATTTTGGATGTTAACCCCTTGTCAGATATGTCATTTACAAATATATTCTCCCATACTGTAGGATGTCTTTTTGTTCTGCTGATAGTGTCCTTTGCTGTACAGAAGCTTTTCAGCTTGACGTAGTCCCATTTGTTCATTTTTTATTTTGTTTCCCTTGCCCGAGGAGATGCGTTCAGGAAAAAGTTGCTCATGTTTCTATTCAGGAGATTTTTGCCTATATTGTCTTCTAAGAGTTTCATGGTTTTATGACTTACATTCATGTCTTTGATCCATTTTGAGTTTACTTTTCTGTATGGAGTTAGACAGTAATCCAGTTTTATTCTCTTACATGTAGCTGTCCAGTTTTGCCAACACCAGCTGTTGAAGAGGCTGTCATTTCCCCATTGTATATCCATGGCTCCTTTATAATGTATTAATTGACTATATATGCTTGGATTAATATCTGGACTGTCTGTTCTTTTCCACTGGTCTATGGGTCTGTTCTTGTGCCAGTACCAAATTGTCTTGATTACTATGGCTTTGTAGTAGAGCTTGAAGTTGGGAAGTGAAATCCCCCCTGCTTTATTCTTCCTTCTCAGGATTGCTTTGGCTATTCGGGGTCTTTTGTGGTTCCATATGAATTTTAGAACTATTTGTTCTAGTTCGTTGAAGAATGCTGTCAGTATTTTGATAGGGATTGCACTGAATCTGTAGATTCCTTTAGGCCGGATGGCTGTTTTGACAATATTAATTCTTCCTTTCCATGCGCACAGGATGTGTTTCCATTTATTGTTATCTTCTTTAATTTCCCTCATGAGTGTCTTATAGTTTTCAGCGCATAGGCCTTTCACTTCCTTGGTTTATTCTTAGGTATTTTATTCTTTTTGATGCAATTGTAAATGGAATTGTTTTCCTGATTCTCTTTCTGCTAGTTCTTCGTTACTGTATAGAAATGCCACAGATTTCTGTGTATTAATATTTTATCCCGCAACTTTGCTGAATTCAGATATTAGATCTAGTAGGTTTGGAGTGGATTCTTTAGGGTTTTTATGTACACTATCAAGTCATCTGTGAACAGTGACAGTTTGGCTTCTTCCTTACCAATCTGGATGCCTTTTATTTCTTTGTGTTGTCTGATTGCCATGGCTAGGACCTCCAGTACTATGTTGAATAACAGTGCAGAGAGTGGGCATCCTTGTCTTCTTCCCAATCTTAAAGGAAAAGCTTTCATCTTCTCACTGTTAAGTATAATGTTGGCTGTGGGTTTGTTATATATGGCCTTTAATATGTTGAGGTACTTGTCCTCTATACCCATTTTGTTGAGAGTTTTTATTATGAATGGATGTTGTTTTGTCAAATGCTTTTTCAGCATCTATGGAGATGATCATGTGGTTTTTGTCCTTCTTTTTGGTGATATGGTGGATAATGTTGATGGATTTTTGAATGTTGTACCACTCTTGCATCCCTGGGATGAATCTCACCTGATCACAGTGTACTATCCTATTGATGTATTTTCGAATTTGGTTTGCTAATATTTTGTTGAGTATTTTTGCATCTATGTTCATCAGGGATATTGGTCTGTAGTTTTCTTTTTTTGTGGTGTCTTTGCCTGGTTTTGATATTAGAGTGATGCTGGCTTCATAGAATGAGTTTGGAAGTATTCCCTTCTCTTCTATTTTTTGGAAAACTTTAAGTATAATAGGTATTATGTCTTTTCTAACTGATAAAATTCAGCGGTGAATCCATCTGGCCCGGAGGTTTTGTTCTTGGGTAGTTTTTGATTACTGATTCAATTTTATTGCTGGTAATTGGTCTGTTTAGATTTTCTGCTCCTTCCTGGGTCATTCTTGGAAGGTTGTATTTTTCTAGAAAGTTGTCCATTTCTTCAGGGTTATCCAGTTTGTTAGCATATAAGTTTTCATAGTGTTCACTAACAATTCTTTGTATTTCTGTGGTGTCCCTAGTGACTTTTCCTTTCTCATTTCTGATTCTGTTTATGTGTGTAGGCTCTCTTTTCTTCTTGATGAGTCTGGCTAGGGGTTTATCTATTTTGTTTATTTTTTCAAAGAACCAGCTCTTGGTTTCATTAATTTTTTCTTTTGTTTTATTCTTCTCAATTTTATTTATTTCCTCTCTGATCTTTATTATGTTCCTCCTTCTGCTGACTTTGGGCCTCATTTGTTCTTCTTTTTCCAGTTTCAATAATTATGAATTAAGACTATTAATTTGGGATTGTTCTTCCTTCTTTAAATAGGCTTAGATTGCTATATACTTACCTCTTAGAACTGGCTTCACTGTGTCCCACAGAAGTTGGGTGTTGTGCTGTTATTTTCATTTGTGTCCATAGATTGCTTGATCTCTGTTTTAATTTGGTCGTTGATCCATTGATTATTTAGGAGCATGTTGTTAAGCCTCCATGTGTTTGTGTGCCTTTTTTTTTCTTTGTTCAATTTATTTCTAGTTTTATACCTTTTTGATCTGAGAAATTGGTTGGTACAATTTCAGTCTTTTTCAATTTACTGAGGCTCTTTTTGTGGCCTAGTATGTGGTCTATTCTGGAAAATGTTCCATGTGCACTTGAGAAGAATGTGTATCCTGCTGCTTCTGGGTGGAATGTTCTATAGATGTCTGTTAGGTCCATCTGTTCTATTGTGTTTTTCAGGGCCTCTGTGTCCTTACTTATTTTCTGTCTGGTTGATCTGTCCTTTCGAGTGAGTGGTGTGTTGAAATCTCCTAAAATGAATGCATTGCCTTCTATTTCCTCCTTTAATTCTGTTAGTATTTGTTTTGCATATGTAGGTCGTCCTCTGTTGGGTGCATAGATATTTATAATGGTTATATCATGTTAGACTGACCCCTTTATCATTATGCAATGTCCTTCTTTGTTTCTTGTTCCTTTCTTTGTTTTGAAGTCTATTTTTTCTGATACAAGTACTGCAACACCTGCTTTTTTCTCCCTATTGTTGCATGGAATATCTTTTTCCATCCCTTCGCTTTTAGTCTTCTTTATATGTTTTGAATGTCATCCCCTTATCAGATGAGTCATTTACGAACATATTCTCCCATACTGTAGGATGCCTTTTGTTCTGCTGATGGTGTCCTTTGCTGTACAGAAGCTTTTTAGTTTGATGTAGTCCTATTTGTTCATTTTTGCTTTTGTTGCCCTTGTGCAAGGAGATGTGTTCAGGAATAAGTTACTCCTGTTTATATTCAAGAGATTTTTGCTAACATTTCTTCTATAATTTTTATGGGTAATCTTTTAGGGTGCTGTTTCCTCAGAGTCAAGGGGTCATATTTATGAAGTTTGCTGCATAATCATTTATTCTCAGTGTTAAAGAATGTTGCAGTGTCATGTGAGCGTGGCTCTCTTTCTTTGCAGTGTTGTGACGAAGTATGACAGAAGTGGCAAGCTAATCTGTAATGATGCTGATCTGTGTGACTGCCTGGAGAAGAACTGCCTGGGCTGCTTCTACCCCTGCCCCAAGTGCAACTCCAACAAATGTGGCCCCGAATGCCGCTGCAGCCGACAGTGGGTCTACGATGCCATAGTCACTGAATCCGGAGACATCATCAGCTCTCTGCCATACAATGTTCCTGACTAGATGTTACATGGGGACTGATTTGTTTCTTTGTGTCATTTAAGCCAACCTCTTTCTCTTGGGTGAATTTTAGGGCTTGGGGAAATTTTGGAAAAACAGACTTCAGACTAGTGTTCTCTGAAGCCATAAAACCATGTAGAGCAGATAGTCATTCTATAACCTTCTTATTTCTTCCTCCCATATTCCTTTACTTGTAACCAAAGAACTTGACAGCAGATGGATACCAGCATCTCACTGACACCTGCATCTCAATGCTGCTTTCAAATTAAAAATCTCCCCTCTTTGCTAGTACCTGAGAAAATGTGGTTTTTCAGAATTCTGCAACTGAGAGCCTTTCTTACATAGAATATAGAATCATAAATTTGTCATCTAGTTGCCCTTAGAATCTTCACACCACTAATTCTAAATTAGGAGTTCAGTTTTGGATTAAAAAAAAAAACCCCAAAGCCTTGTGACTTTGAACTGTATAACTCATGGTTATTTTTTTACTGTTAATGTTTTGATATAATTTAACTGGTAATACTTAGAAATATTTTTATTAAAAATTTGTATTTTACTTGTAAAATTGAGAAATGAGGGCTTGAACTCCTCTAAAAGCCAGTGGTTCAGTTTTTTCATTGCAGGATCAGTATTTTGGAATTCTTTTTGAGAGAATAAAAGTTAAATTGTTATATAAAGACATGTTGTTGTATGTGTGCTAATTGGATGTATTGATATGCCATTGACCAAACACATGATGTGTTTTTTTTAGATCTGATACATTTGTAGGCACTTTCTAGGAACTTAAACATAGTCTTATTGGAATTTGTTTTTATAACAGTCCTGTTTGCTCTAAATAAGCAGTTCCTACACTTCATTGTACATCAGAATCACCAGGGAGACTTGTTATATCATAGATTTTGCTGCCCCTTTGCCCAGAGTTCCAGATTTCTGAGGTCTGGGACAGGGCTCAAGAATGTGCTTTCCCCAGGGAATGATGCTGGTGGGGGGCCCGCCCTTTGAAAACCATTTCTTTAAGTTATATTTAAATATGGATTTGTTTAAATAGAGTCATTTATACATTTTAAAAAAAGATTAATAAGAGCATTTGATTTTAAAGTAAACTTAGTGTTAGTTTTCAGGGTTTATTTTTCCTTCATAACCAGTTCCAAAACCACTTATTTCTGCACACTCCACACGTGCCATGGAAGGTTCACAATAATTCTGCATTTGTTACTTGATAGTATGTTTTCAGACTAAACAAAACTTGTGGAAGCCATGGTGTGCCTGCAGGATTCCTATATGTTTAGCTCCACAGAATTTTGAGTTTTTCAGATTCAACTCACTCTGAGTCTCTACTGTGAGGCAAACATTGTGCAAAGTGCTTCTACTGCCTTACCTGTAACCATGTAAGCCCTATGAGAAAGACAGGAAATCAAAACGCCTGAGCCAGAGCCTTTGAAAGGCTCCCAAGGAATGAGGAACGTGCCAGCCAAACAGAGTGGGAGCCTTTTTTGGTTTATATCTTGTTTTGAGAATAATTGTTATTTTGTAGATGGCTACTGAATGAATTTTTTGTTACATATTTTAGTCACGTGATTTTAAAGTTGAAAAGGAATCGTACAGGTTGCAGCTAGTGAGTTAGTCAACAAATAATAACCAAGAGGCACCAGGCTAGACACGGGATAGAACTGTGAGCAAAACTCAGCTGGCTTCTGTCTCCATGAGGTTTACAGACTAAAACCAACCTTGATGTTGCTGTTTTCACTCTCACAACAGAGGAAATTTAGACCTGGGAGACAAAATGACTCAGTTAAGGACACACCAAGAGCTGGCAACCTTGGTGTTGTAAAGCCCAAGACTACGTCAGTGTTCTTTCCATGACACCAAGTATTTCCCTAATCTGCCTGATTATAAAACCCATTCAGGTGCTTTTAATAATAAACCTTCCTCCATGCCATCCCAAACCTGAGGAATCAGAACCTCTATGGATGAGGTCTGGAAATTCATACTTCTAAACAAGCACCCCAGGTAAGTCTCATCAGGAAAGTTTGAAAAACTACCTGATCACTAGTTGGTTACCTTCATATTAAAAAACAATCTCAGGCAAATTAACATTTAAGTATCTCCCCCTTTTGTCTCCTCTTGTCATTCAGCCTTAATCATTAGACCAGATAATCTGGTTTAAAATGATCGGGTTTTAAAGGTGTGTTGGAAAATTGTGTTGGTAAGTGTTCCAAGTAAAGCAAAAAAATAAAACAAAGTTTAAAAAAGTGTTATTGGTAAGCAGACACCTCATACTGCTTTTATGGAAACCTGGTAACATATTTGATGAAGTGCCTCTTTAGAAATCAGTTTATTTCATCTTAATCTAATGGCAATACCATTCATTTTTTTAAAATGTCTCGCACTGAAGAATTCTTGCAAAAATAAAATCATGGGAGTTGTCAGAAACTTATTTTGCAAGTGTCTAATTTTATCACAGAGTGAACAAAGCTCTTCAGTTATTTGAACTAAATTCAGATGAACAAAGAATCTAGCTGTATTTTCTGGTTACATTAAGGAATTTCTTGTCAGTGTAATAGGGTTTTTCTCCTTCTGCTTGGCTGTCTGTCAATGCTGATGGTGTGTGTTCATGAATATGTACAGGGAAAGCTATTTCACTGGAGATTGTTTAAATATAAATTGTTACATCCTGAAAGATTTAGGCAAGTCACCTTGTACCCATATGCAAAGGTTTGCAACCAGAATGCCATATCCCATTAGTTTGTGGAATAACTTTATCATAGAATCTAATTTGTAAGAGTTAAAGAATATCCTTAGTGTCTGAGATCCTCATCTCCCTGTCCTCCCATCCTGCAGTATCCTGGATCCATTGCAGACAAGCCTTGGTATACTAACTCACAGAAAAATAACTTAACCTCTCTTTTAGATATTTATCTGCTTTTCTAGAAAGTAAACAATGTCGACTTGGATATTTTGGGGGCTATCACAGAGTGTACTTCTATGATGCTTTGGAACTTAAACATTTATGTGAGCAGCCTGCAGTGTTTGGTCATGCAGGCTCTCTGCTGTGCACAGGGCGTGCCTTTCACATAGACAATGCTGCCACAACGACCCTAGAGCTGTAGGCAAAATAACCCTGCCATCAGGTGCCATTTAATGTGTGGATTTCTTGTCTAGTATTTACTGACAGCATGTGCTAGACTTTGAGTGCCTTAGATTAGTTCAGAGTCTTATATAAATTAAAAGGAAATCTTTATATCCTTATATCTTGTCTCTTTTTTTCCTCCTTTTTTCTTTTC
This sequence comes from Smutsia gigantea, assembly GCA_032199065.1. Taxonomy (NCBI): domain Eukaryota; kingdom Metazoa; phylum Chordata; class Mammalia; order Pholidota; family Manidae; genus Smutsia; species Smutsia gigantea. The sequence continues at coordinate 10,260 of JAVSCE010011952.1, forward strand.
CCTCATTCTCCATGGTGTCTATCCCAGCAGTAGACAGTTTTCAGGTTATTTAGAACATTGGTCCATATATGTGATCTAGCCTAAGCAGTTTTCAGACTATTTCTTTATAGGAATCTGTACTTTAATCTAAATTTTTATTAATATGAGTACTCTTTTTTCATATTCCAAGATTCCCCCAAGTTCTGCTTTTTCCACAGTATTTTTCTTCACTCTGCGGAAGGGAAATGACTCATCATTTTCTCCATGTGTAAAAAGCAGTTTATTTTGTATGCAGTTTGAACAGATTTCCCCCCTCACTTTGTGCGGTTGTCTGTGTTCTCTGTCAATTGGCCAAGGCTTAGGTCAGGTCTCAGCAATTCAAAGAGCTCAGGGTTGGAGTTTGTTTTTCTTTCAATAGTACATTCAGTTGCCTTGCATGATAGCTAACACTACTTAGGGGCCCCTCATTCATTCATTCATTTTCACCAACCACCTCTTGCTGGCCAGGTACCTTATGAGGTGCTAAAAGTACAATGTGTAAGGAAAACAAAACAAAAACAAAAAAGCCTGGGATATAGAAAGAAAACCCAGGCCATTTATGGGACACTCCTTGTGTCCAACTTCCCTACCTAGTCAGCCTTCTCTACACCTTGCAGCCTTGCCTTATGCTTGTTTTATTTATAATATCCAGCCTTTTTAGTGTACTTACCGAGATGAATAGAAAAAGGTACACCTATCCCATCTTTCTAGAGGTGGAAGGCCCTTTTCAGTTTTGATTATCTAGGTAATGCTAGCCTCATAAAAGGAACTGGGGACTACTTCCTCTCTTTTTCCCTCTGGAAGGCTTTATTTCAGATGACATTTTTCTCCCTTAAATATTTGTTGGAACTTGGCAATGAAGTCATTTGGTCCTGAGATGGCAGTGGTGGTTGCTTTTATACACACACACACACACACACACACACACACACACACACATTTCATTAGAAGTTCTAGTCTATTTTCTTCTATTCTAATGACAATTTAGGACAGTAATTTTTTCTAAGAATTATCCTTTTTTTTCCTAAATTTTCAAATTTGTGAACATAAGTTGCACAAAATTGTCTTGCCAGTGGGTTTCAGCCCCAGACAAGTTCACTGTGGATTCAATGAGACTGAAAAATGACAGTGGAACATTCTTGGGGTGAAAGCGTTTATACCCAACTTTATTCCCACGGTGGCCGGTCAATCACCAGAATCCCATCCACTCAGAGCAAGTCTGCATGCAGCAAGCCAGTTTCTGCCTCTGGGCCTCTCTGTCCCCCACAGCCGGTTCAGTCTCTGTCCTCAGCGTGCCACCACTCCAGCCTCTGCTCTCCTGCAGCCTTGCAGCCATGCCACTGTGTTGCCCAGAGCACTGGGCGGAGCTCTTTATATAGAGTCAATAATGACGTATTGCCCACATGGTGTGTAGTGAGCAAGCCGACCAGGGCCTGGTGAGAATTCTGGCCATAGGAACCTTCACTTTCTCCACAAAAATAAACATCACTTTTAATTGTAAAATATCTTCCCCAAATTTTTAATTGTAAACTAAAAAGATAGTTACAAATCAGTGTCCTTTCAATAAATTCCTCTCCCCCCTTGTTAGTCAAAGTTGGATTCCCTTGGGTATAAACAAACTACCCCCACTAACCCAGGTATCATCCAGAAAATGGAGACACAGTTATATTTAGTTGCAGCAAATTCCCTTTCAACAAACTTTCACAAGAAACGTGTTCCTTCTCTTCGTAATATATACCTAAAAGGCCTGATTTTAGAGGTTTGAACTAAAGGCCTCTTGCTTCTTTTCAACATACGTGCAACCAGTATGAACCAGTATGCTCCCTACAGGGGGAACTGGAAAAGTGTTGATACAGCTCATAGAATGTGTCAACTGACATAGAATACAAATTACCTAGTTTTGGGGAGTTACTACAAACAAGTCCCAAAGAAAGAGAGAGGAAGTGGAGGTGGGGAGGGATTCTTGGAACTGCTTGAGATTCAGAATCTCCCTCTAGCCTTAAAATGTTCTCTACAGTCTTTGGCTGCAGAGTAGCATTGAATTATAAGACTTCTATGATTTTTGCATATATTCTTGGACGATGGGGTTCATTTGCATTTTGCAGTTTTTAATAATCCACTTTCCTAAAAGCTTTGTAGAAAAGAAAGGTACAAGCACGGCTTTGGCTCCCTCTCCTGGCCATTCATACATACTTCAAGTTTTATACTGAGAATAAAACCAAGACACCACTATTATAAGATTTGGGTTTTTTTTCTTTTCTTTTCCCCAAAGCTTATTTCAATTTTTAAATTTAATGTTTCCAAATTTATGACATACTTTTATGTTGGGTCCTGTATTTATATTTAAGTACTTTTTTTTTTTGCTTCAGAGTTAAAACTGAACACAAAGAATACATTTAGCAAATAAAAAATATTTCAGATAAAGTGTAAAGCTCCCACGATGTCTCTTTCTCAAGCTGTCTGTGGGGAAGGTATCCAGTTGTGCAGATTGATGTGTTACTCGTGCCCAAGGAAACACTTTCCTGCCCCAGTTTACCAGGCCCCCAAGACAGCACAGACAGATGAGGACCAGCCCAGAGACAATCAAGGCTGTTGCAAAAACAGGTGGAAGAGAAGCCAGGCAGGTCAACTCAATGCCCATGCCCAAGTGTCTCCCTTCTCAGGAAAACCAAAGCAAAACCTGTTGTAGATAAGATCTCTCTTTGACCTGATGTCTATTGTTGACCTCTCCCTTTATCTGGACAGCCAGGCTTCTAGAAATACTACTCCACACTCACTGTGTCCCTTTCTTTGTCACCTATTTATTCATTTCTCAACTCACTGTGATCTGGCCACCCACCCCTCCAACCCAAATGTCCCTTGCCAAGACCCCCAAGGACCCTCCTGTGGTGAAAGCCCAAGGACCTGTATATCTTTATTTTGGCTGACCTTCTTTTGCTGATTGATTCTGTTGGTCATGCTCTGCTTTTTGAAACCATTTCAACCCTTGATTCCCCTTCCTTCCTCTCTGACTACTGTTTCCCAATCTCTCTTACTGTCTTTTTGTTATTCATCATGAGCCCATGTGCACACTCCTTGTTAGGTTCATGCATCCTCATCTCTTTGCAGGACAATGGTAAAGAGGGCAAGGTCTTGAGATAGCACACGAGGTTCCAATCAGTAACTGAGTAACGGTGGGAAAGCTCCTCAGATTCTCACTGAGAGTTTCCTTATTTGTTAAAGTGAACATGCCCACAGGATCGATGTGAGATATAATGAAATAATATCTTGCAAAGCATTTAAAACAATGCTGGGCACACAGTGAGCATAGCTTGATAAATGGTGGTTATTGTGTATTCAGAGCACACACAGTGCACCATACTCACATCAGACATGGCACTTTTTTAACTTTGTATTGTCTTCTTTTTTGACCTCACATTAGTCTGTAAGTTCCTCATGTGGAGGAGCTGTGTTTCTTAAATAATAGATCTTAGATTAATTATCATATATTTGTTACAATTAATGAACCAAAACCAATACATTATTATTAACTAAAATCCATACTTTATTCAGATCTGTTAGTTTTTACCTAATGTCCTTCTCCATTTGAGAGTTCATCAGAAAGGTGAAACTAACTGTAGACACAGAACTGAGAATGGGCTGGCATGTTTTTGGAACAATGGAGAAGCTGCGTGAAGAATCAAACATATCCTATGTGTTATCTGTGGCTCTAATGAGACACATTAGGACCTGTCTGGCTATTTGACAGTGGAATACTATTCAGCCATCAGAAAGAATAAAATTTTGTCATTTGCACAATATGGATGGACCTAGAAGTTATTACACTAAGTGATACATCAGTGTGGGTAAAATTGCAATATTTCCAGAATCTCTTGCCTGGCCTTAGTGCATCTCCATATCAATAGGTGTTTCCAAGGGGTGGACAGAAGTAGTCCACCTCCATATCAATAGAGAGTGAGGGTATATCTGGACTGGAGAGGTTTGGTGGGGTCCCTTTTTGCAGCCAGGTTGTGAGAGACAGGCAAGCAGAAGTGGACAACTGCTTGTAAGCAATAAACAGGTTTCTCCCACTTTATTTCTCCCTTTGACTGATTTCAGCTTCAAAGGTTATTTGCCCCAGACTGGAAACACATTCTGCCCCCAGAGTTATAGTCAGAGAAAGACAAATACTGTATGATTTCACTTTTTGAGGAATCTGAAAAACAAAACAAAACAAACAAAAATAGAGACAGACTCATAAATACAGAGAACTGGCAACTGCCAAAGCATAGAGGGATGAGGGGATGGGTGAAATAGGTAAAAGGGATTAAGTACAAACTTCCAATTATAAAGTAAAGAAGCCACAGGGATGAAAAATACAGCATAGGGAATATAGTCAATAATATTGTAATAACTTTGTAAATAAAAAAAAAAAACTCTCTGCTTACATTGCCTATGTCATCCCTGAGTAGGTCGAACAAAATAAGCAAAATATTTCCACAGTCCATAAGCCATATTCAGACTACAGTTCTTCGGTTGTTACCCTTGCACAGATTAATAAAAGATTAAGAAGTTATAGTCAATTTATTTTTTACCCTTAAAAAATAATTAAATGTATTTCATTTAGGATACCTTGAAAGATTAAGAAATTCATACTTTTAAAACTTTATTTCACCAATTTTGTCCATTTTGAAATTAGTTCTCTTAATTTTACATTATCAAATGTTAAACTATTTAATATCATAAACGTTATTCCAATTTTAACTAAATCTTAGTTTTAGATGGAGTTAATGTTCACTACATGCTTCAGCACCTTGGTTTCTGAGTTATTTTCACTAATCTCTTGGTTGACTTGTTTTCAGCTATCATTTTTCCCCTCAAAAGTCATGAAAACTGTGAATGCAATCATGTTTGAGAATACCTGACTTTTGCTTAATAACTGAATAACATCTTGGCTGGACGTAATGCATTTTTCTCAAAACTTCGTAGACATTGCTATGGAGAATTCTAACACTTTTTGATTCTTTTTCCTCTTGTGGGTGACTTTTTTCACCTGGATGCCTGAAGAATTTTTTCTTTATCTTTGGAGTTTGGCAATTTTATTAGAATTTCTTCCAATATTATCATTCCATATCAGGTTCTTCAAGAAAACAATATGCTCTTTTATCAAACTACAGATTTGGTTTTTCCAACATTATAGGGAAATTGTCTTCTTCTATGCATTTTTGTGCTGATGCCACAGAAGTGAGATTGACTTCCTACCCCAAATTTGATGATGCCATGGTCCCTCTACCCCCAAGAAAGTATGAAAAGGTTTATTACATAATGAGACTTTCTGAGGAGAGCAGGGCAGGCTTCCAAGCAGGTCCAAAACTGACCTGAGAGATCAGGGAAGGGCCACTGGCTTGGGGTTTTATGGTGGCTAAGGAGGTTAAAAGGGTGGTTAGTCCCTTTTTTTTTTTTTGGTTTTGCAATGCCTTTTACATCTAATTTTGTCATTTTATCAAATTGTCTCTTCTTGTTCTACTGAATTAATTTTTTTAAGTTATAGCTTGAGCATTCACATGTGATTTTCTTCTGTATCTTAGGTTATATTTTTATTCCAGATTGCAGTTTTCATCTTTTTTTTTCCATGCTAAATACCTCAGGATTCACTCCACTTCATAGAGGCAGGTCCAGTTCCTGAGGGGGGATACCCATGGCTTCAGATCAGCCCTTCATTAATTGTGGTGCCCCAGAGCTTCATATCCTCCTGAGTCAGCCCTGGCGTTCACTTCTCTATTTCATTCTTTCACTTCTACTCAGTATAGGGGAAGGATGAGGGTACCTGTGGACTTCAGTCCATGTTAACAAGAGGTGAGGAGGTTGAGGAAAGGCTATTTTCACTGTGGCTTCAATGTAACCTTTCCCACGACCTTTTTGCCTTTTTTTCTTTTCATATTTCTAGCTTCTTATTAGTCATTTGGGATATTGGATATGGTTTTGTATTTTCTGCCTTACTGCTCTACTTTTTCCCTTACACAGAGACAGCAAAAGAGAGACTCCTAGAGATTCCTCTAGCCTCCGACAAGTCCTACATCAACCTTTGAAGACTTACATCCTCCAGGGATTTCCCATGACTTCCCCTTGGCTATTTACCTCCTTTCTGCTCCACTCCAAATTGAGGGACTAGATAGAGAATTTTCATAGCTTTGTGGGCACCCTCTTTTACTAGCATTATTTCTGCAGGTTGGGGATTACCATTAGGATCTTTCTTAGCCCATGCAGATGCTCTGTTTCTTTCCTTTCAAGCGTGTTATTAAGTTATGCTTCTTTTCCTTGTTTGTTTGCTGTCAGGTGGACTTTTCTTCTGTTGCCTGTTTATGATGCTAACCATTTTTATTTTCTTTAGTAATCTGGATAAGAGGGAATCTGTAATTGCACCTCATGTGACATGTCTGTCTGAGAAACACCATCTGATCTTTTTAAACTGTGTTCACTGGTGAATATCACTGAAGAAACCACTCAACCTTTCATAAATCCTACATGTAAATATCAGTCTTGTTAATGGCACAGGCCTCTGGGAGGTAGAATGAAGGAAACTAGGTGCAATGGAGGGGTGATCACATGAGATGGTTTTCAACTTAAAGAATAGATTAGAAAGGGATCTCTTTATATATCACCCAGCATAGTTTTGCTACATTTTAATGAAAATTTGCCTATGCCCTTCCCCACCCTCCATTTGATTCAGGGTGGGTGAACATAATCCTGTTTTTTATGGGCAGATGTGACCTGCAACCTTGATACTATTCCTTCTTATTTCCCAAGCTTCTTGCTTCCTTTCCATAGCGCAGCCTGGTATGCAAATAATCAGAGAATAGCCTATGTTCCTATGTTCTTTATTCCTGATGTATCTCACATTACACAGGGACATTATATAACCAACTCATAAACAAAAATACATAAGTTGAAAACGTCATTCCTGGGAATGGGGACAAAATATGGAATGAACAATTACACATTTACTGCTTAGAAGGGTGTTCTTCACTTACACCCCAATGGATTCACTCACACCTATGAGGCAGGTGCTGAACACAGAGCTAAAAACAGGGCTGAAACTGTGAGTGAGTGATAGTGTGGAGGGGGAGGTGTGTGGTGGCGTGGTGGAATGTAGGCAAACTGGGCCAGTGGCTTCTGCAAGCAAACGTGACAAAGCAGCTGATATGAGCTCTGTATGTGCCAGTCACCCAGGACAGAGCATGAGGACTTCCCGTCCTTGGCCTTATGTGATTCTAAACTACCTTTGAGAGTTTACCTGAGAAACACAAGTTGAGTTGCAGGACCACAGACTTTCACAGTATTAGGGACCAGGGCCAGATACTTAGCTACATTGCCGGAATAACTTGGGTACATAATCAAATGCCTGTATCCCCAATTTGACAATATATATCAAGAGCCTTCTTGAAAGATGGTTTCAGCAGGACTGGGTTTCAGGGGCTAGGTGCTGTTCTGCTGGGTGAGTAGGTGTTATCCTTGCTCCAAAAACAATCATGTGCATCAGTGGCTGGAGTGAGGGATAGATTTGGGCTGGGCTCCTCTGTGTACCCAGGATTTACTTAAGGGTTGGAGGAGACTTCTGGGGAAAAAAAAGGCTCAGAGCTTGGCTCTACTTCACTGAGTGTCAAGGATATAAATCATACTTAGTGGGGAGAGGCTGAGTTCAGACTGAGGTTCTATTGCAGGAAATTATATTGCCATGGGACTTTTGAGAAGGAACCCACCAAAAGGGAATGGTCACTAACAGGACATAGGTCATACCTAGAAGAAAGTGTTAGCTCCTCAGACACTGTGGAGGGCTGTCACCAATGCCACTCCAACCTGTGCTGTGACAGACTTTGGTAAAACAAACAGGCAGATGTGTGTTGAAAAGCTGCATCAATAAAGACCTGAAGTGCTCAAAGCCCAAGCAACTTTATGCTGAGAATCTGTCTCCAAGTTAAGGACCTCCCCAGATAGCCTCAGCCTTACTATGTCCCAGACTTTGGTGTGTTGCTCCACTTTTCCAATAAAGTGGCCCCTGGGAACCCTGAACTGTTCCCAGGGTCTTAGAGCCCCTGCCACTTACTGCCACCCTCTTCAGGGCGGGAGGAGATGTCTGAAGGTGGGTATGGGCAGCGATTGCACCACGGGGTCTCTTCTCCTACAGCTCCAGGACTCAGTTCCTACTTGACCAGACTCTTGGAAGCTCTGTATTTTCCAGTGGCCGCCTAAGGGTGCCAGGTGACATACATAGGTACAAGCCATAGGACATATTTTGACCAATAAGATAGAAGATTGGAAAGAGTCTGCAATTTTTTTTCTCCCCACTCCCACTTCCTGGCTGTTCCAGAACACAGTAACTTGAAATAGTCTCTCTGGAAATATCTCACAGTACTGAGAAACTGTTTTGAAGCTGTACCTGGTTGGGTAACATGCCACCTTGTATTTGCTTCCCTCCTTTCCTTCCCTTTTGCCCTCATTCCTACTTTCCTACAATGACAGCCCCCCAGTGAAGCACTAATATGTAATTCAGGTTGTTTTTGAGAGAGCCTAGGCAAACACAGAAGGTTTAAAAAGATGACTTTAGTGGAAGTTTGCAGTGAAGGTAAAGGTATGGAAGAAACGTTGAGGCATTCGGCATGTTCAGTAGCTGTAGTAGATCAGGGGCAGCAGATTTGGCCTCTGGATCCATCATAAAGATGGGAAAACAAGTTTGGGGGTTGGGGGAAACTGTGGTTATGGAATTATGTCTCCAGGAGGTACATTTCCTGTTCTCTAGCAGGTGGCAACAGATAGATGACTACAAGGACTTTTTCATGGATATTTATGCTTATACTCCAAAGGCCACAGAAACATTTTGGGTAAGGGTCTCATTCAAGGGGTGAAATTATTCATTGCATCAAGTCTTTGTAGCAATAAGTGGAAATAAAAAGTGATCCTAGCTTCGGTGAAAATGAAGAGAACTGGAGCAAGAGGTTGTGGCCACTGGAGACCTTTTTGCTGAAACCCTCCAAGTCTGTGCCTTGTTTTGGGAGGGAAGGGAGAGGGTTTCTGTACATACACATCACGTTGGTTAATTCTCATCACAGTTCAGGGTAGCAGACATTATCCTTACTGCCATTTGGTGGATCAGGAATAAGAAACCTTAAGTAAAGTGCTTCATCCCAAATTACACAGATTAAGAGCTCAAACCATCTCGATGTCCTTTTGCTCAAACTACAGCTATGGTTCCAAAGGGAACTGAGGAGGAAGTAAACTTCACCAGAGATCAAAATGGCTTTAGCTGGTTAGTGGCTGTACTTCAGGCAATGAATCAAGACAAAAGAAAAATGATTTGAAAGTTGAGGGAACTGGAACCCTTTTAAAATTGTGCCAGGTAGCGTCTGTGTTTCTATCAGAAACCTATAATTTATGTAGATTTCACATACATCTTTTTCAGATACTGTATAAATTGGGGAGTGTGTGGAGTGTTGTGGAACTAAATGTATTTGTATATGTTCAACACACTGTATAATTGACTCAATTATCCATGTGGGGATTATTCACTTTTAATTTGCAATCTGGCTTCTTCTTTCAGTTATGATATTTTGGGGCTGCTCTACGAATGCCAACTAATTTAAATAATAGTTTAAGTAAAACATAATTAGGTAGGAAAATTAAATTCAATCTTTTGCCAGCTTCTAAAGATTCTACAGCTGACATTTAATTAACACATCCGCTATCGTTTCATTCTCCAATATCATTTTACTACTACACGATTTTATTGCTTTCCTGCTTACCTTTTTCCAATCCAGTCATTCTGCTGAGGTCATCTTCAAACCGCAGCCGCCCTACCATCACCCGCCCCCGCCCCGACAAAAAAACAAAACAGAAACAAACTACAGCTCATCACAAAAACTTATTTGCTTGGAAACATTTAATGGTTTTCCAGTTCGCACCAGATTAAAGTGCACATGACCACAACGTATCATACAAGGCTACTTCAGGAAGTTTTCCCGAGCCTACTACCTCCGGTGCTTTATCACTGCTCCCATTTCCTAATGGCTTTAATGCCCCACGTTTGCCTCTAAGGCAGACCAAGGTATTGTGAACCTGTGTTGTCTCCCTGTTCTCCTGTGAGATCCTTAACGCCAGTCTCTGTGGTGATTCCTCTCCCCTTCTAAGCCGTACCTAGCTCAGGGCCGTGCCCCAAAGAGGGAGCAACAGACACTTATCCATCTGCATTGCTGGCAAACCCCCGGGGCAGGAATCTTATCCCAAGCGGCTAGCACAGTGCCTGGCACACACTAGGCACTCAATAAATACTATTGCACGGCTTAAGGTACACACGGCAAGCTCCGCGCGGCATCCTGCAGAGCCCCGGCGCTGCAGACCCGGCAGGGCCAAACCATCGCTCCGCGCGCAGGCCGGAGCCGGGGCACCTCCTCTCTTGCGGGGTGGGCTGGGGGCCCCGGGCTCCACGCGGGCACCGGAAGCAGAGCAGCCCCCATCCCCCCACTCTGCAGCGGAGGCCAGGCACAGCGGGAATGCTCCAACTTCATAAAAAAAAGTATATGAATATGTACCCAAGCCTAAATGTGTATATTTATACACACCACACAGTATGTATTGTCTGTACTTTATGTATTATACATAAAAGACACACACATCTATATCTAGGTATGTATATACACATGTAAGTACATATTCATAAATGTAAATAAGTATGTGTACAGGCTGAACTCCGAACGGTAAGCTCGGCGGGCAGGACCCCGGTGACGCCTAGGTCTTCCCTCCCCGGCAGCACGCAGCACAGGGTTGGGGCGGCCCGTCCGCGTAGCAGGGGAGGAAGCGCGGCGTGGCCCTTCCGGCTTTCCGTCCGCCGCCGCGGCCATTGGTGGGGCACCAGCCAGCTGACCGGCGCCGCGTGCGGCGGAGGCTCCAGAATGGCGGCGTCCGCGGCGCTGATCCTCCCGGAGAGCCCCAGGTAGCCGCCCCGCGGTGGCGCGGACGGTCAGCACCCGCTGCCGGTATGCCCTGCGCCGCGGCGCGGCGGGGCAGGGCGTGTGGGCCCGGGGCTGGCGCCAGGGCAGGGCGGGCCCCGCGGCCGTGCGCGAGAGCGCGGGGGCCGCCACCTGCAGGGAGGTCCGCAGGCGCGGGGCCCGGCAGCCGCAGCCGCGCTCAGCTCCACGGGGTGCGGTCGGCGTCGCTGTCCCCAGGGCGCGGTGTCAGAAATACCCAAATCTCCCTGGAGTAGTGCTGGGTCACGTGGGAAGGTATTCCGCTTCCGTCTTCAGGTCTCTCCCGTCAGACCTGATTATGAGAAAGGCTCCCGGTGGTGCTGGCCGGTGTCTGGTACCAATACGTGTTAATATCCCTTTTCAGTCACAATAGAATAGTCAGTCCTCCGGCCAGGAGGTTTTGCCTGGCAACCGTATCTAGCCAGAATTTGGGTAACATTGCTTTTGTTTTCATTTTATTTATTTAGTTCATTTTTACTTAAGAAAGATAAGATCAGGTGTCTGGTGGTGATATAAAGTTCTCTTTTAAAGTGAAATTATTTAGGTAAGAATGACTCTGATGAAAAATAAAATTAGGTGGTGTGTGGATGCGAACAAAGTGCAAATAGTCGAAGTTGGAAAATAACTTCTTTGTGGCTGGATTGGGCAGGAATCTTGAAGAGGAGAGTAGTCATTTTAAAGTTTCTCCTTCCTGGACTCCTTGAGTTCTGACAGCCAGTTCCTTTCCTCACACCAGTGACCTGAGCAACACACAGTACAACACAAACTAGACTGTTTCCAATATGGTGCAGTAAAATTGTTGTTCTTACATCACTTAAAGTTGATTATTGCAGTGGAAGCAGGGTTTTAAAACAACTGTGTACTTAGTGCCCTGAAATGATTTCGTTTGTAGTATTTTTAAAGCTCCCATTATCTGCCATGAAGCATTCTTTTCTTTGTATTTTTTGGTGTTACTGCCACTTCCCTCCACCCCCCTCTTTCCAGAGTTGCACTTTGGGTTAAGTAGTTTCTTACATACCCACTGCTGAGTTAACTCAGCTCCCCCCAGAGTGCAGACTTCCCGTAGTAGTTTGCTTTACTCAGGGAAAATTTGCCAAATGGACCTTTTCAGCAGAAATACTTTGGGGAGGCATCTTTTTGGAAATGTCCTGCCTCCTTTGCTAGCCATCCTCTGCTTTTATTTCGCTCAAACTAACCTTATTATGAGAGTTGTTGCAATGAAACTTAAAACTGCAGTTATAGACAGCTGTACCCACAGCAAGTGTAGCCTGACTTGGAAAACTCATTTTAAATCTTTGTTTTATGAATTTATTTAGCATGAAAAAAGCAGTGTCGCTGATAAATGCAATAGATATAGGAAGATTTCCACGATTGCTCACCCGAATTCTTCAAAAACTTCACCTGAAGGTTTGTATTTCGCATTTCTGTAGCTTACACTACTTTCTCATGTTTCCACTGAAACTCTGTTTCTACTCGAAGAACATTTTTCTATGTGTAATATTCCACAGTGTGTCCTCAGGAACACTGGGTCTCTAAAAAGTTTGATAATATGTCATGTTCAAAAGTTTGGGAAACTCTGTCATTATTAAAGTTAATTTTTTTCATTATGGAACTTTTCGAAGTATGTTTATGGTAATGCTTATAGTAAATATGGTGTGCAAAACTTTCCAGGTGTGTTTGACCATGGAACTATTTTATCATGGTATATATTTTGGGACTGAGGGGAACATACTTTGGGAAAAATTCTGATACGTAATTTCATTCTTCTTCTTATAAATAATTCTGTCGTTTTTCTATCAACCAGTATTTAATCTTTCATATAATCTTTCTTTTCCACTTTTATTGCAAAGGTGTGGTTATTTTAGACATATTGATGTTTAATGATCACTGTGTGGTCACCAATCTAACTTCTTTATCAGGTTATAAAAATTTAATTCTACCCAATACATGTTTATGGAGCACCTGCTAACTGCTCTACCTGGTGCCGGGCATCATCATTAAATCAGGACCTGGACTCTTTCCTCTTTTTCTTTTCTGTCAAGGGGACAGCCCCAAAGCCCTACCCTTTCTCCCTCTGAAGTGTCTCTCAAATCCAAGTTCTGTTCATATTCCTAGTTCAGATCCTTATCATCTCTCCCTTGGACTACAATAATTACCTTCACACGGTTATCTCTGTCTATAGTCTTCTCCCTTCCTATTGCTTCTTCATAATGCTATTCCATTTATCTTTCTAAATATTTTTTCCAAAAAATATGAGTTGATCATAGCTTTTTAGTGTTCAAAGCCGTCAATGACTTTCCACTGCCCCATGAGAAGTTCAAAATCCTTGATATTGAATTCATTATAATAATAGTATAATATTCTTTATTCTCTATTCTCTCCACTTTGCTAGTGCTCCAGTCACACTGGACTGTGCCTTTTTGCTAGAATGTAACATGAACTTTTAAAATTCTGCATCCATGTATGTAACTAATTTCTTACCTGCAGTGTCTTTCTTCACTACTGTAGTAAATAAACTATTCATCCTTCGAGGTTTTCAAAATCTCACTCTGAGCAGTTTGTTCTCTCTTCTGTGCTTCTGAAATACTTGGTTCATTCTCATCAGACTTCAGTACTTCATCGCAAGTATTTGTCTCATGATTACAGTCTTCTGACCTTGAATACCTTGAGTATCATGTCTTACTCATATTTTTATTTCCTGTACCTAATACATTGATACTTACACAGTCAGCCCTCACTAAGTGTTCTTGGAGTTAATTGTTTTCTTTGCATGGGAAACACAAAATAAATGTAGGTCCTCAAAATTTCTGTCTGTAAGGAATTTGTGATGTAGGTGGAGAAATAGGAGGACAACCACTGTAATAGTAATAGCAGCTACGTTTTGCTATATTTGTTGTTCACAGTTGCACAGTTCCTTCTGTGACTGGTACTGTTCTAATGACTTTGTATTATTAATAGATTTTGTCCTTGTAGCATTTAGCAAGTAGGTCTATTGTCATCCTTATTTTATCCATGAAGAAACTGAGATGGAGACTAGTTAAGTAATCTGTCCGAGGTCACACAGGTAGCTAATAAGGCAGTCTGATTCCAGAATCCATCCCTTCAACCAAGTACCATAAACCTCAGGGAGCATACTGAATAGTGTATCGGTCAGTCTACAAGTGAGTGATGCTGGCAATCACTACAGTTCTGCTTTGATTCCCTGAGCTGTTGGCTGCCTTTTTGAACAAGATGGGACAAAGAAATCTCCTTACCTACATCTTCTGGTTTTCAAACTGAGGGCGGATGGAACATTTGGAGGAAAACTGTGATGTGTAGTTTGTCTTTGATCCTCTCAGTTACCTCTGGAGTTGAGAGTAAGTTAACATCTAAGAGCAAGTGAGTGGCCAGATCATTCCACAGAAGCAGTTGCCATCAGAGGCAGGGGAGTGGAGATGAGGAGGTGTGGTTGTTGAGATCTGAAGTTCTTGAGGACAGAAACATATGTATGTGATTACTTGCCTGCTAAGAAGCAAAGTCAGGAAAGGTGCAATTTTTTTTTTTTTTGCACAGCTTCCTGGACAGCCCTGTTGTGACAAGGGCTCTTTATCAAATGAAGTCTGCAGCGGCATTCAGGGTCTGCCAGCTCTATTTTATGTACTCTTGGTCTGTCAAGTTGGCCTTTGCCTTGTTGCACAAACAGAGCCCATAGAACAGTGTAACCTGATGCAGGAGATTGGGGAAGAGGTTTGGGGATTTGGTTGCTATTCTAAATGTTATCGCCTGACACTTTGATTTTCCCAAGTTTTTGCTACTTACGGGCAGAGGATATCCATTTTTGTCCAGACGGTTTGTTGGAATCCCTGGTAGCAATACACATGGGCACACTAAGCTTTGATATAGAGTGTGGGCATGTTTCAGCCCCCATCATGTCTCAGCCATTTTCCTGGCCCATCTTAGCATATAGAAACATCTGAGAATTTGATAGAGTTTTACAGTGTATAGAGGATGCTGCTGGCATTTACTGCCCAAGAACTTTAAATGTCTTGCAATATGCAAGATAGTCCTGTACAGATCCCATCCAGCAGGCTAGTAGAGTCTGCATTGGGAAGCAATGAGGGAAGCCAGACTAACTTCTGTAGCTGAGAATTTAGATATAAAATTATGGCTTCTGAGTGTCAAAAATAGCTGTCACAACTCATACAATTAAAAAAAAATCACCTATACTTTTCTCCAGTCGCCGTTGGAGAGACTTTGAAGCCCTCACACAAACCCCTTTGGCGTAACTGCTCTGTGTCTGAGATCAGAGCAGCTATCTGGATTCCTGGCCTCGGCAGATGAGCAACAGCAAACGGGATTGAAGGTGCTGCTGTGATGGGGCATGCATGCAGGTAGTTTCAGGAATTTGCTGCTGATTATGGAATAAAATATAAGAATTATGAAAATCAGATGCAAGACATACAAAAGCACAGAAACCTGATGGTCGTTTCTGAAGTGAAAACCATCAGTGTAGGAGTTTTTTAGGGTACTGTAGCACAGACCTCTGAGGCTTACAGTTAGGACCTGATACAACACAAAAAATTATATATACCTTGTAAAAGTCTAGAATGGGTGCTGTACACCTTGGAAAGATTGCTTTCAAAGTTTACAAGCTACTTGATAGTTTCATTTGTGGCTAACAGTGTATTTTCCCCATTATGACAGAGAAGTCTCATATTAACATAAAGGACAATCACAGGTGTAAACCGCAGCATGGAGAAATGCCTGAGGATTTTGTTGGTTGTTACCTAGGGTCACTGTTGGAGCAGGACGTTGAGTATGTGTTTGGAACTTTGGTTTATAGCTGTGCTCTCCATATTTTGTAGTGGCTCCAACCTATCTCTGTCTCCACCCTGTGCTCTCCATATTTTGTAGTGGCTCTGACCTATCTCTTGTCTCCAGCCTGAACCACCCACTCCACATGCCAGGGCCACTGGGGCTGGGGGCCGGGACAGCGGCGGTCCTGTTAGAAGGCACTGGAGCCAGTTTGCAAAGCAGCATGCTGGCATTGAATGCCCTGGGGCTTTATATGACTTACAATGTGCAGGACTCTCTTGCACAAAAAAGAACTGGCCCCACCTATATGGACAGCAAAGAAAAGGGTAGGTTATCTCTGAAAATGTGTTTATCTTGTAGTTAATATAAGGTGGAGGGCTTCTTACAAATTGGCTTATTGGGTAAGAATGACACTTAGCACTTTTAAGTTAAGGTGTTTGCAGAGTACTTGTACCCTGTGTTCTTCCATTGTGGTGTTCGCAGGGTGTGTATGACTGTGTATGTGAGGCAGAGCTTGGACTCTGGACGACAGGCCTATCTATCTCAAAATCCGTGTGCTGAGTTTTTAAAACCTAATCGTCTTCATAATTATTTAGATGTTATATAGAATAGAGGGCCTCTATAATTTTCTGAGGAATGTGACCTGATTTCAACTGTATGTGGAATTGAGAAGTAGTTCACTCACCATGTATGTTAAGAAAATGAGTTCTTCTTTGGGAAAAAAAAAAGAAAAGTTGGAAGAATGGATTTTTAATTTGCTTTTTTTGTGTGTGCCCTTAAAAGTTCAAAATACTTAGGGTCCTTAAATTAAGCATTTTAATACTATATTTTAAATTTCACGGAAAGTTTATGAATAAATTTTTGTTTTAAGACATTGAAACAGTATGGACAAGCTGAAGTGCTCTCTTGGTTAACTCTTGCCCCTCCTTCCATTTTAATTCTCTCCTGTATTAGTTATCTTTTGCTGGATTACAAATCACTTCCAGCAAAACGAAGCAGCTTAAAACACCAGTAAACATTTATTAACTCTCACAGTTCCTGCAGGTCAAGAATTTAGGAGTGACTTGGTAGGGTGGTTCTGGCTTGGGGTTCTTGTGAAATTGCTGTTAGATGTTGGTTAGGGCTGTTGCTATCTGAAGGCTTGGCTGGGGTTGGAAGATTTCCTTCCGGTATGGCCAGTTGGTGGCAGCACTTGGTAGGAGGCCTCAGTTCCTCGCCACGCAGTCTTTCCTTGTGACATGGAGATTGGCTTCTACCAGAATGAGTGATCCAAGACAGGGTGGTGCTGTCCTTTTTAGGACCTAACCTTGCATATCTTGTAGCTTCACTTCCACTTTATTCTGCTTGTTAGAAGGAGGTCACTAAGTCTGGCTCACATTCAAGGGAAAGGAAATTAGGTGCCATATTTTGATGGGACAGTGTTAAAGAATTTCTGGACATCATAAAACCACCACACCTCCCTACAGGTAGCCTTTGCTATCAATTTGGTTTTTATTTTTCCAGATCTTTTTCCATGTTTTGATAAATGCACATACTCATAGAAGTATGTAGTTTGTCTATGTGTCTTTATAAGTGATATCATACTATATATATTGTCCTATTATTTACCTTTTTCACTTACCCTTTTATCCAAGATCTTTCCATGTCAATCCATATAGCACCACTTGATTCATCTTAATGTGTTGTGTTTCCTTTCTGCCTATATATATATATGTTTATGGCATATACTCTTTATATAAAAGAACGTAAACATCTACTTTCCATTTTAAAAATGAAGTTTCTTGGACTCTTACGCTCTAATTCTATAATCCTGGGCCTTAATTTTCTCCCATTGAGAGGATAAAAAAGAATATATCTCTTTTACCTGCTCTTTAACTCCCAGATATGTGTGGGATGCTTTTGGTAGATAGAAAGAAGTTAAACTGCTACTGTTTGAAAGAAGTAGAGGGACCTACATTTAGTACTTACCTACCTAGGGTCACTGTTGGAGCAGGATGTTGAATACATGTTTGGAACTTTGGTTCATAGCTGTGCTCTCCATTTGCTGCTCTGATCACATATTTTAAGAGTGCATGCTTGTTGTACCAGCAGGTGGGGTGAGATAAATGTTTCCTTGCCCCTTTTCATTCCAAACCACCATAATATAATGGCCTTTTTTTTGCTCTTCTTTTTAAAAAAAGTCTCACTTCCTTGTACATATTGGGGACACTGAAGTTTATTACATGCTCAGTCACTTCTTATTTTGTCAGACAGCTTATTTGATGTATAGTTAAAGGAATCAGATTGACCAAGTTGGAAGTTAAATTGTAAATATACAGTGAATTTAAGGCAACATGTGGTGCAGTGATTATACATAAATAATACTGTTACATTTCCTCATACTGATAAAATCTGAAGTATAGGCCATTGTTTCAAGAAGATGTATGGTACTCTCAAAAATTCTGTAACTTTTAAATTAAAACATTGCCTTACGGTAAGTGATTGGCATCTTTGCCAAATTGGGGTCATGCTTTGTCAGTCATAACAGGTAGTAGAGACTGGGAGTTCTGGTGTCTCTCCTCCAAAAAGCAAAAATAGGCCAGCGTGGAGTTCTAATGCTGCTTCAGTTGAGCAGCTGTAGTTGCCCAGCACCCTAAGCTGTCAAGGTCAGAATTGTAGAACTTCTGAAACGTCTCCATGTTGCTGTGCGGAAAAGGCAGCCGCGGAGAAAGTTCTGTTTAGTAGGTGTGGATAAAGTATTTATTTTTATTTAAAAGAGTGTACATTTTCATACTCGATAAATCAATATCTTTAGGGCAAGGAGATTATTTTGGAAATGAAAGAACGGAGACTGACCAGAGGTTATACGCAGATGGCTGGCTTTTTTTCATGTATTGCTTATAAAAGTAATGTGTGTGGTCTAAGTTTGGGAAAATACATATTAAAATTATAAAAACAACTTGATTTCCTGCTTTATATATGGTTTTATAATAACCATTCCTTTTGTGGAACCCATCAACTGGAAATTATTTGAATAATTAGTGGTTTTTATGTATCTTTTTAACTAGAATATAGTGAAGACATGAATTGTCTATGTAGCGCATAATAAATACTCAGTAATATTTTTGATGAAGATGGAAATTACTGTTAATTAATAACATTTTGGGGTTTTACCTTCTAGTATTGTTTTTTTTCCAAGTTTCCATTTGTTATTGGTATTACTGTTATTTTCCACCTCCTGTAAATCACAACTTAAAATACTGTTTTTTTTAAGTTGGCCAGATATTTATTTGGCAATATCCAGATAGTGAACTGTACTATGATTTTGAGATATTGAAATTTATAAACACATCAGTTTCCTTCACCATGGATTCATTTTTATTTTGAAGTTCTCATTCCATATATGAATAAATGAATCTTGTGTCATATATCTGAGGTTTGAGTACCTGAATGTGTGCTAATAGATTGCTTTTTGTGTTGTAGGCTGAGAATAGTTTCAGTGAAGAAGAGGAAGAAAAACTTCAAGTTGCATTTTCTCTAGAAAAACAGGATCTTCACCTAGTTCTTGAAACAATATCATTCATTTTAGAACAGGTATTTTTATTGCCTCAAACTTTCCAACTGTGGTTTGCTTACTACATGTTTGTATTGCTATGATAGCTATGATATTTTTTTTAAAGTGTGAAGATGGAAGCTGTGACTGCATTTTAATTAAGAATTTCAATGTAGTAAACAAATACTTGAATGTATGATTTGTTTTCATGGTATTATATTGTACAAAACAATCTTATTGTTGAGTAGCATGAATAGAGTATTGAATCAAGACTCGAGTGACCTGAGACCAGTATAAAAGATTTTCATTCATGGTTACTCAGTATATTAATTTGGAAAAATGTACATATTTTCTTTAAAAAGAAATTTATTAAGTGATTTTGGGTGATTTGTTTGACTAGGATGATAAATAAAATACTTAGAAAAATAGTCGTTGTCAAAGGACATTTTGTTATACTGTTTATTCCTGCTGAAATGCTTTCTTCATCCCTCCTTTGAACCTAAATTCAGTTCATTGTTTAAATTTCCTTCAAGTCATATCTCTTCCCACTGTGACCTTGACCCCTTATACTTGCAGTCTTCCCCTAACTTGAATTCTTTTATCCTTGGCTCATCGAAAGAGAGCACACTGTTAGTCTTTGATTATTTCACGTGTGCCTGTAGGTCTCCTTTAATTTGTCAGGGGCCAGGATCATATCCTAGGTAAACCTAGCACATTGCTGGGCTTAAAATAGATTCTCGATAAATTCCTGTTGATTGATTAAATAGACTACTTGTGGAATAAAAATTTAAATAATGCTGTAGGTTCATGAACATTCCAGTGAACAGATACTATTAGGAGGACAAGCTGTCAGGCATCTACTATATACAGCCTTGTACAGATTACAGATCATACATGACTATGGCTCTTACTCTTGGTGGTCCCCTTCAGTAGAAGAAAAGGATAATCAAATAGGACTGAGCAGCATGGGATTTATGAGAAAGTTGTTCCAGAATTGTAAGAAATAGAACAGGTATCATTGTTAAAGTTTTTAATAATTTTTTATTATATATTACCTAGGAAGTTGGTAGATGAAGGTAGTTTTGAAAAATGCTTCTTGGAAAAATTTTGTTAGTAGGGAAATAAAACCATTGTACATGTCTTTGAAATAATTAAGTGAAATAAGGAAATGAAATTTTAATTAGGGTGCTATTTACATAGCTCAAGCATAAAAGAAATTTTTCCATTAAGTGGATATAGGATTACTTAAACCACAGACAGGTAAAAATGGAAAAGCTTAGCCTGAATAATTTAGGCCGTTTAATCCTGAATCTTCCAGCCCTTGGTTGTGTATATTATTATTTGTAAAATAATCAAAAATGTCTGCAGTTGAAGTATTAAGTATTGTTTTGACGTAGATCATTTAAAAATAATTTTGTATTTGATTATGGCTCAAGGTCTCTGTGTATTAGGGATATATGTAATTTTTTTTCTCTTTAATAGGCAGTATATCATAATGTGAAGCCAGCAGCTTTGCAGCAGCAGTTAGAGAACATTCACCTTAAAGAAGACAAAGCAGAAGCATTTGTGAATGTGTGGTCTTCTATGGGTCAAGAAACGGTTGAAAAATTCAGGCAGAGGATTCTTGCTCCCTACAAGGTACAGGAATTCTACTCCAAAGATATTTTTCAAGAGTAGGGCATAAATTACTATACCTGAAGAGTTTTTAAGGTGGTCATGTATTGTAGAGAGGTAGAGTCAGGCAAAGGAAAGTATATGTATATGTTTGTGTGTGTGTATGTGTTTATGTATATATACATATGTATGTACTACTACAGTGTGATTTAATTTTAATTGCCAGTTTAAAATATGCTTCTACAATCCTGAGAAGGAGGAATAAAATGGGGAATTACGCTCCCTGACTTCAAGCTCTGCTACAAAGCCACAGTACTCAAGACAGTTTGGTATTGGCACAAAAACAAACCCACAGACCAGTGGAACAGAATAGAAAATCCAAACATTAACCCAAACATATACAGTCAATTAATATTTGATAAAAGTGCCTTGGATATACAATGGGGAGATGACAGCCTCTTCAGCAGCTGGTGTTGGAAAAACTGGACAGCTACATGTAAGAGAATGAAACTGGACTACTGTCTAGCCCCATACACAAAGGTAAACTCAAGGTGGATCAAAGACCTGAATGTAAGACATGAAACCATAAAACTCTTAGAGAAAAACATAGGCAAAAATCTCTTGGACATAAACATGAGCAACTTCTTCATGAACATATCTCCCCCAGCAAGGGAAACAAAAGCAAAAATGAACAAGTGGGACTATATCAAGCTGAAAAGCTTCTGTACAGCAAAGGACACCATCAGTAGAACAAAAAGACATCCTACAGTATGGGAGAATATATTCATAAATGACTTATCCAATAAAGGGCTGACATCCAAAATATATAAAGAACTCACACACCTCAACAAACAAAAAGCAAATAATCCAATTAAGAAATGGACAGAGGACATGAATAGACACTTCTCTAAAGAAGAAATTCAGATGGCCAACAGGCACATGAAAAGATGCTCCACATCGCTAATCATCAGAGAAATGCAGATTAAAACCACAATGAGATATCACCTCACACCATTGAGGATGGCCAACATCCAAAACACAAACAACAACAAATGTTGGCGAGGATGTGGAGAAAAGGGAACCCTCCTACACTGCTGGTGGGAATGCAAATTAGTTCAACCATTGTGGAAAGCAGTATGGAGGTTCCTCAAAAAACTCAAAATAGAAATACCATTTGACCCAGGAATTCCACTCCTAGGAATTTACCCTAAGAATGCAGCAGCCCAGTTTGAAAAAGACAGATGCACCCCTATGTTTATCGCAGCACTATTTACAATAGCCAAGAAATGGAAGCAACCTAAGTGTCCATCAGTAGATGAATGGATAAAGAAGATGTGGTACATATACACAATGGAATATTATTCAGCCATAAGAAGAAAACAAATCCTACCATTTGCAACAACATGGATGGAGCTAGAGGGTATTATGCTCAGTGAAATAAGCCAGGAGGAAAAAGACAAGTATCAAATGATTTCACTCATATGTGGAGTATAAGAACAAAGAATAAACTGAAGGAACAAAACAGCAGCAGACTCACAGAACCCAAGAACGGACTATCAGTTACCAAAGGGAAGGGGACTGGGGAGGATGGGTGGGAAGGGAGGGATAAGGGGGAAAAAGGGGCATTACGATTAGCAGATGTAATATTGGGGGGCACGGGGAGGGCTGTACAACTCAGAGAAGACAAGTAGTGATTCTGAAGCATCTCACTATGCTGATGGACAGTGACTGTAATGGGGTTGGTGGAGGGGACCTGATAAAGGGGGTAGTTTAATAACCATAATATTGCACATGTAATTGTAGATTAATATTAATGATACCAAAATAAATAATTAAAAGAATAAATAATTAAAATAAAATATGCTTCTATATCTTAAGACTAGGAATGAGATAGGCTTTTTTTTTCCTGAGTCCTTGGGCAGAGTTGGGTTTTCTTTTAACTGTGTACCCAAGGATAAGACGTACTCTAATTTTTACCAAGTCACATAATCATTTGTTTTTATGTATCTGTATTAGTGAATGCCTTGCATGCAGAAGGTACTCAGTATTTGTTCAGTAGCAAATAGTGGACTTTAGGAAAAATATAACAGCAGTGTCACAAAGCTCTTTAATTACCTTTAGGCACTCTTAATGGAGCTTAAGTTGATCATACTGATTTTTCCTTTTTTTCTGTTAATCTGTTGTATTACATAGTTGATTAGCAGATTTTCAACCAACTTTGTATTTCTGGGTTAAATCTCACTAGGTTGTAATGTACAAGTTCTTCATATATGTTTCTGTATTTGATCATAATATTTTGTAAAAGATTTTTCCATCTGTCTTCATGAGGGATATTGGTCTGTAGTTTTCTTGATGTCTGGTGGTATCAGGGTAATAACTGGCCTCGTAGATGAGTTGACAAGTGTTCCTTCCCCCTTTTCTGTTTTCTGGAAGCATTTGTGAAGGATTGGTATTATTTTGCATTTTCACCACCATTGTATGCATGTTCCAGTGGTTCCAAATCCTCCTCAGCACTTGATATTTTCAGTTGTTTTTATTAAAACTACTCTATTAAGATTTGTAGAAGCATATTGTGTTTTTAATTTGCATTTCCTTAATACAAATTATGTTGATCTTTTTTATGTACTTACTTGCCTCCGTACATCTTCCTTGGTGAAGTGTCTGTTCAGATCTTTTGCCCAACTCTATTTCTATATTGTGGCAGATAAAGAAGTCCCATTACAGTAATATAAAGAATGATATCAGGTGTAAATCACAGCATATAGAAATGCATAGGTATTTTTTTGATGGTTACCGTGTATGGAGGTGTTTGTTTTTCTACTGTGAGTTCTTTTTATATTCTAGGTATAAGTCCTTTGTCAGATTTGTGATTTGCAGTTATTTTCTCCTAGTCTACAGCTTCCCTGTTCACTTTTTTAACAGTGTCTTTTGAAGAGTAAAACCTTTTAATTCTGAAGTTTAATTTATCAGTTTTTTCCTTTTATTGATACTGCTTTGGTTTTG
Source organism: Smutsia gigantea (assembly GCA_032199065.1). Classification (NCBI taxonomy): domain Eukaryota; kingdom Metazoa; phylum Chordata; class Mammalia; order Pholidota; family Manidae; genus Smutsia; species Smutsia gigantea. The sequence goes on from JAVSCE010011952.1 coordinate 34,218, forward strand.
TATCTGAGAATTTGTAGCCTAATGCAGTGTCACAAAGATACTCTTTTCTTAGTGTTTTAGAGGTTTATGTTTTACATTTAGGTCTAAGATCCAATTTGAGTTAATTTTGGATAAGGTAAAAGGTGCAGATCAAAGTTCTGTTTTTCTGCATGTGGATATTCATTTGTTCCAGCATAATTTGTTGATAACATCCAGTTGTCACCAAATTGCGTCAGCCTCCTTGTCAAAAATCATTTGACATATTTGTGTGGATCTTTTCCTGGACTGTCTCTTTGGGTCCATTGACCTATTTGTCTGTATTTATGCCAGTATCTCTATGCCAATATCACACTGCCTTAATTACTGTAGCTTCATAGTATTTTTTTATCTATAAAAAATCTTGATATTTTGATTATGTTTAATTAGTCAGTCACTTTGTAGAGAAATGACTTCTTATCAGTATTGAATATATTTCTCCACTTATGAAAGTCTTCTTTGATTTCTTATGTCAGTGTTTGTTATTTTTCAGCATACAGATCCTGTTATTTCAGGATATAGATCTGCACATATTTTGTTGAATTTGTACCTAAGTATTTCATGGTTTTGGAGTTGCCGTAAATGGTTCTGTTTTTAAAATTTTGGTTTCCAGTTGTTGATTGCTAATATACAGAAACACAATTGATTATTGTATGTTGACTGTCTATGGTCTTGGTAAACTCACTAATTAGTTGTAGCATTTTTGTGTGTGTGTGTGTGTGTGTGTGGATTCCTTGTGATTTTCTTTGTAGACAAGTTGTCCATGAATAGAGACAGTTTTATTTCTTTTCCAGTCAGTTCAGCTTTTATTTGCTTTTCTTGCCTATTGCACTGACTAACACTTTTAGTATGTTGTTGAATGGGAGTGGTAAATACAGACAGCCTGCCTTGTTCCCACCTTTAGAGAGGAAACTTTTAGTCTCTCATCATTAAGTAGGATGTTAATTGTGGGTTTTTAGAAAATGCCTCCTTTTTGTTTTCATTTCTCTCCTTTCTTTTTCAGTTCAGCATTCTAAGAGTGCTCAAGTGTTCTCCACATTATTGCTTCATTTTTTATCATTTTAATTTTCCGTTTTTCTGCATCCTATACAGATTTTGATTTCCATTTTGTGTCCCTAGAATTTTCTTTCAACTCTTTCCATTAAAAAAATCTCTTTGCCTTTTAATATTTGCTTTTCTGTTTATATAACTTCTGTTTTAAAGGGTCCGTCTTTCTTGCTTTTATACATGTATAGTATACTTGTACAGTTAAAAATAGTTCTTTCTCTGTTTTTAATAGTCATTTTTCAGCATCTTCTAGATGATAGTTTCCTTCTTTTTTAAAGTAATATTTCTTTCCCTTATTATGTTGCATTATGTTAACTTCTGCTTAAGATGTGGTTTAATCAGTTCCATAAAAAATATGCAAAAAAGAAGTTGAAAGGACATGATTAATTGTACAGTAACCCCTTGAATGTAGGCAATTATCTTTTGCCAGCACAAAATATGTAAGAGGATAGCTGACACCTTATTTTAATGCCTTAAATGCTTAATTAAGATAATATAATAACAACAAATGTTTCTTATACTTATTGTGGACTAAATACCATACTAATTGCTTTCTGTCTTGAAAAAATAAAATTGAAGCCTTGAGAGTTTAAATAATTGGTCCATGGTCATGCAGCTAAGTGGCAGAGTTGGTGTTTTACCCAAGTAGTACACTCCTAAGCCATTATGCTATACCCACCTAGATGTTAGCTACAGAATTTTCAGTGTCAGGCATTATCAGAGTGGTTTACATAGTTGTATGTGTATGTTTCATATTTTTGAAAAGGAAGGAAATAAAACTTGAGGAAGTATAACTTTACCATGTTAACCCAAGTGGTCCATGGGATAAGCTGAGAGGGAAATCAGATCTGTGGCTTTATGCCATGTACCTTTTATATCTTACTGCTTACCTCTGGCAGCTATAAAATTATCTTCCTTTTTTGCCCTGATAACTATTTAGGATATGGTGACTAAAACAGGCATGCATGGAAATAGATCTTATCATTTAAATTGCAGCAAAAATATATGGCAGTGACTTAATGAAAAAAGGTGTATTTACAGTGTCTGCTGTTTTGTGGTTAATTTAAGGGCTCATTCACATGAACTGTTTTCACTGCTTGCAGTGGAACTCTATCTGTGGGTAATAATTTTAAATTCAAAGAGAGTCTAATTCAAATAAATAATAAATTAAATCAGAAGGTGCTTATTTTTAAAAACACCTCTTTGTCTTCTATTATTTAGATCTAATAAGTGACAGCAGATTGAAAATTAATCTTAATGAAAGCTTTTTGCAGGATATGATTGAGGGGATTTAAAAATTTTATCCCTTCTCATTTTTTTAAAATACATTTTATCTTAACCTCTTTGGAGACTTGAGACTGAAATGTCACCACCGCTTATTGGAAGTTGTATTCTTAGTGTGTCAGCACTTCTAATAGGGTTTTCTGTTTGATTTTTGTTATAATGCCTGTGTGATTGTATGGTTATAACATTTATTAAATTACGAATCCCCTTTCAGACAGAACTTGAATAGTTTAATTTTACTCCTAAAATTCTGTTTAGTTTTCTTACATATATTCCTATTATACTAAATTTAAAAACTTCCATATAAAATTATTAATGACACGTGTCTTTTCTGAGACCTTAAGGGAAAGAATTGTGATCTTTTTATGTAATATATTTTTTTCTGAAGTACTTTTACATTCCAAGTTAACTCTGTCCCTCAGTAACATATTTGGTTATGAGAAATATATTTCTTGTAATATATAAGGAATGTATATTCCACTCTGAGTAGCCTGCTCTTTAAAGGCTACATGGACGGACTCTTTTCCTTAAAACATAGTTATGTTTGTTAGGGAGTTTTTAAATATAACTTAGACAGATTTATTTTGAAAGTTAAAAAACATGTTTAATGCGATTTTCTCCTGTTAAAAGTGTTAACTTTACCAATTACATGGTAACTTTACAAATTTACTCATAATATTTACTCATTTCATTATATAGTGAAAATTCATCACATCTTCTTGAAAATCTGCATTTAAAGTAGATAGCTAATGTTCCTAAGATAATTCCCTATAACATTCTTTGAAAAATATCACCTTTAAAGCCTTTATAGTGAGATTTACTTTATTGTCAAGTGTAACAACTAATTGTTTGCTTCATTAATTGTTAAATACCTGTCTTTTATATGGAGTATAAGTAATGAGAGATTTGAATTTGGTATTTTAAAAATTTATTGTGTTCTTTTGCTTTATTATTTTCTTTAATACAATTGTTTTATTTCTTCTGGGATTCTAAGGATGGATGAATATATTTATATAAAGAGGATGGAAAAAGCATACTTAATGCAGCTGAATATTCAAATGCAATTTATAACTCCGAATACATATCTGAGCATTTTTCCAAGACTTAAATGCTTCTTCGCGTTGTTGTCTGCCTTTATAGGAAAGGTATTTTGTTGTAATCATAGCCACATACAAGTCAGATTTCTGCCTCTTTTGTTACTTTAGTTGTTGGCATGTTTTGAATCAAATGAAAGGCATAGTTTTTCCATTTTCTGGACTTGACTGAAAATAAATGTGAGGTTTAAATGCTGCTGTATTTATTTACTTTTTATTGAAATGTAATTTATCTGCAGTAAAATGCAGAGATTTTTGAGTATTCAGTTTGATGAGTTGGAGAAATCATTATCCATAACAAAACAGAGACAATTTTCATCACCTGCTAAGTGCCCAGTTTCCATTCCCTCCACCCTCACCCTTGCTTCCTTTCGTCATAGATGTTATATGTTTTTGGACTTAATACATGTGGACTCAAACAAATGTGTCTGCCTAATATCTCTGAACAATGTTTGTAATTTTTTTTTTGTATCAGTAATTCCTTTGTTGCTAAGTAGTATTCCACTGTATGAAAATAGCACAGTTTTTTTCCTTTTGACTGGCATTTGGGTTTCCAGTTTCTGACTATTATGAATAAGACTGCTATGAACATTTGTGTACAAGACTTTTTGTGGACATATGTTTTCATTTCCCTTGGGTCAATATCTAGGAATGGAATTGCTGACCCTTGAGTCTAATATGAGGCTCTCTATTTGAGTTTTAGCTACCCCATGCTGCATGAACTGGGAAAAACCATATAAATATGAGTCTGTCACCTTGTGTAGTTCCCTTCTTTTATGAGTGGAATCCCTTTAGCTTCTGTCTGCTTTAGTCATTGTCAAATGCCTTCAAATTACTGTTTTTAAATGTTTTGTCTAGAGGTTGTAATTTTTATTTGCAAGGTTAATGTAATGTAAACTATTTTCCTATTATTACCAGATTAGGAACTCTAAAAGTGATTCTTTTAAATTGTAAGTCTTATTCTAATCCAAATCCACCAAAGGCTTTCCCTGTTGCTTATAATAGAAGTCAAAGTTTGTACAATTGTTTGTATAATTGTCTGTAAGGCCTTTCATAGCCTGTAACCTTCCTCAGTCCCTGATCTGTTTTGTGGGCCTTCTCCTCTTCGCAGCCTCCACCTGGCTCACTTTGGATACCTCTAATCTCTGCTTCAGAAGCTCTTCTGGATGATCATACGGCTGGCTCCTTATCTTTTTCAGCTCTTTGCTCACATGTCATTTTATCAGTGAGTCTTGCCGTGATCACCATAGTGAAAAGTGTCTCTCTCCCCCACCCCCATGGTACTTTCTTACTTCATTTTTTCCCCATTATATTTATTCTTATCTGGCCCACTCTTTATTTTACTTATTTGTTTTTAATTGTTTGTACTAAACTATAAGGTCCACAAAGGCGAGAACTTTTGTTTTGTTCACTACTGTATTTTTACTGCTTTAAGTGGGTCTTGGGAGATAGTGGATTCTCAGTAAATCATTGTTGAATGAATGAATGCACAATATCCCTGCTTTATGAATTATACTATTTTGAAGTTCAGTCTTTTAGATTTTCTTATAAAGAAGGATATTTGTATTTGTTGGTAGAGAAAAGAGTAATAAAGGGAGGAAAGGGTATGGATTATATTTTGTATTTTCTAGTGTTCTTTTGTGTTTCCATTTTGGTTATACTTTAAACCTTTTTGGTTCATTTGTCTTATGACTTGAATTTTGCTGAAATACTTGATTCAAACATTTTTTCCTCTTTAGTTGGAATGTAGAAAGAACTGCGTTAGCTTGAGACAGAAATTCTCCCAGAAAATAAGGTGATATCATTAGCTGTTGCTGCAGCAATCAATTTAAAGAGCTTTAGATCTAAGAGACCTTTACTCAGTCTTACTTTAACAGAAATGTTTTCTCTGCTTTATAAATAATTGGCTAGAATCAGAACCATTAACAAATTAAAATATTTTACTAATGCCAAAGAACTGTGCTGTTAGCAAAATTACTCCTACTATGTCATAGTATTCAAAGATGTGCACTTGCTCAGTAGAGTTGATGTACTTCTTCAGAGTGCTGCCAATTGTGAGAGCATTAGTAGAATGACATTTCAGTGTCCTCAAACATATATACTATTATCCTGATATATTCTTAGTACTCAGAGATGGCAACAGTTTGAAGGATGATTCACTAATGTTTTCTCTCATCACCTTACAGCTTGGATATGAAGACCATGCTTAGGTATTTTGGCACATCTGTGGATCAAGGAGTATAATTAAGTTCCATGCCACCCTAGTAGTGAGAGTAGGTTGCTTTTGTGCATCTTAACTTGAGGGTATAGGTTAGGGAGTATCCCTAAGTTACGATATTTGTAATAAAGCATTTGTACCTCTTGTTATGATTTTCTCTTTTGTAGAAGGAGCATTAAAGAAACATGTGTTCAGTTACTTTTGGATTTTCAGTGTCCTCTGGAGACTGCCTGATGGGCAGCCCTGTGTACTACGCCTTGTGGAGGTCGGCAGTCACCTGGTGCAGGATGACTCCAGTATTAATGCAAGAAGTTTATTTGCACCATGGTAATATATTCGCATCTATGTAATATGGATACCGTGTTGTGCAGTAGTCATCTCTGAGATCTGACATGGTCTTTGTATACTAATAGATGTTGCAGTAAAGGATTCTGTCTCTAGGAGGAAGTAAGAGTGTGGCTTGGTCCTTGGGGGCTTATTGCCTCCTGTTCTTGCCGGTGACTAGAGTGTTTCACAGAGGCTGACTGGTAGCCGGCAGCTGAAGATGTTCCCCCACTGGGTCTACACATTCCTCTGTTTACAGCCTTTATATAAAAATAATATTATTAAATTTTAATTTACATTGTGTAATTTGTATCCCATTAAGTCATACAGTTCTATGAATTTTGATAGATGTTTACCTATGAGATCTCTACCATAATCAAGCTACAGAGCATTTTCATCACCTGCAAAAGTTTCCTCAAATGGAATTACATTTTTGGCACTTTCAGTTTGTTTCCTAGCGTATGGAAATACTACTGATTTTCCTTACTAATCTTATGTACCATAACTTTCCTAAAAGTACCTATTAGTTTTAGTAGCTTTTTTGCAAATTACTTAGGATTTTCTATGTACATGATGGCATGTTATATCAGAATTATTTTATACATGTTTGTCTTCATCACTAGATGTGGAGTTTTGGGCAGAGACTGTGAGTTTATTCACTTGTATGTCACCAGTATCTAAGATGGTCTGTATATTAGGTGCATGCTCTTCTGGTTTTTCTCCTTTCTGGGTGCTGTTCCTGTTCCCACGACCTCCCAAGTTTTGTGTTACGCCAGGACTCAGTTCCTGGTCCTCTTCTCTTTTCTTTTGTGTTTCCCTGGCAATTTCATCTAGGCTTCAGGGTTTAAATACTTTTTTATAATAAAGTTTTTTTCTTTCTAGCCTGGGCCTGCCTACTTGATAATTTTATGGGATGTTTAGTAGGCATCTCAAACTTAACATTAAAAAATAAACTGATCTTTGGATCATTCCTCTGGAAACTGTTTTGTAATATTTCCATTTCAGTTCATGGTAACTCTGTTTATTTTCCCCCATTTGCAGAAGCCAGTCTTTAAATCATTTTGCCATTGCTATTTAAAAATGAAAATTAAGATGAAAGTCTGATTCTACTGTTAAGAAGTGTAGATTTCATAAACTTAAATTAATGAAGTGTAGTTTCATAAATTTAATTTACATAAAGATGGTAATCATTAATATCCTAAAAGCACCAGGCTGTTTCTCAAATTGGACGCCTATTGTATCTCTGTATATTATAGGCATCTCTGTATATAATATAGGTATAGGTGTAATGTGTATATGTAGATGTATGTCTATGTATAAAAATATTTAAGGAAACAATATATAAAAAATGCTGGAAATTGGAGATTTGTCTTAATGTTAAGGTATTATTGTTTTTAGCCATTGGGTTGTGGACCTTACTTTATTTTTTGAGTTTTAGGTATTCTGGTTAGAACAAAAGCAGGGAGCCACTGCATTCTTTCTAAAAATTTCTTGGTAATTTAATTCTATCATTGGTAGTTTTATCACCATTTATAATGTTACTCAGTTTACAAATTTGTTCTAAGTTGCAAACAACTAGTTTTTTAGAATGTAACTTCTTAAGTTGGGTACTACCAGCTTAAAAATAGGGCATAAAATTTGGGATCTTCTGGAGGACCTCCAAATGACAGACTATTTAAAATTTTGCGATTTGATTAATCAACCTATTTGAGCTTATTTTAAGTACTTTCTTTGTATTCTACAGCATTTTCATTCCAGAAAAAGTAAAAAATTGAGATACAATAATCTGTGCTCTTATTATTGTCTGGTAAATAGAATGTTTCCAGTGAAATGTACTCCTAAACTGGTGGTATTTTGTGTCCTTTGGCTAACTATGTGCATATGACTTGAGGAAATAAATCTCTATACATAATAATGGAAATAGTGGGAACTTCTCTATTTTAGACAAATATAAAATTTCTCTGAATCTATTTTTAAACAAAGATTTAATTACATACACATACATTCATATATGCCATTATCAAGGGATCATAAGTATGACTTTTTATATATTCATAAATTGTTTTTCCCAACAGGTACTGCTTTTTTGGTGATACAGGTTTGTAATAAGAAATGCTTCAAAAATGTACCTCATTAAGCAGATTACATCAGTTGAAAAATGCCCTTCTCTTCTGTGTGAAAGGTTTAGAAAAACTTCTTATCTGTTGCTTCCTTCTATATGTATAGTTTTAGGAAACAGAATACAGAAAGCCAACTATAACTGTAAGGATCTTGTAAAGGAGTAGGTTTGCTTTAAATGCTACAATCATACCTACGTGTGAGTCTGAATTCATACATACGGTGTAAGTGTGAATTCAGCAAATTTTATGTAATTACATTTTTAATCTTCTTTCTCTTCTTCATGCTCCTACCCTTTTAAATGAATTAGCCATTTGGGATAATTAGAAAATTATATGCAGTTGTAAGAAATAATACTGAAAGTCCCATGTGAGCTTTACCCAGTTTCTCCCAATGGTAACATCTTGCACAAGTTTAGTACTGTATCCCAACGAGGACATAACATTTGTATAGTCAAGATTCAGAACATTTCCATCACCACAAGGGTCTCTTCTGTTACTCTTTTATGGGCACACCCATTCCCTTTTATGCCCATCCCATGCCCCTTTGGCATTCACTGATTTCTCCATTTCCATTATTTTCTATAATTCGTATGATTTCAAGAAATACTATATAAATGGAATCATACGGTGTGTAATGTTCTGGGATTGACTTCTTTTCATGCACCAGAATTCTCTGGAGAGTCATCCTTGTTGTTAATGTGTATTAACAGCCTATTCCTTTTTATTATTAAGTAGTATTCCATAGCATGCATATCAAACAGATTGCATAATCATTCGACCTTTGAAAGACATCTGAATTGTTACCAGTTTTTGGCTATTACAAAGGAATTGTTGCAGACGTTTGTGTATAGGCTTATGAATGAGCATAAGTTTTTATTTCTCTGTAATAAATACCGAGAAGTGCAATTGATGGGTCAGATGGTAGTTGTATGTTCAGTTTTATGAGAAATTGCCAAACCATTTGCCAGAGTGGATATATCATTTTGCATTCCCATCAGCAATGCGTAAGGGATCTACTTTGTCCACATCCTTGTCAGCATTTGGAGTTGTCACTTTTTTATTTTAACCGTTCTCTTAAGTGTATAGTGATAGCTCACTGTGATTTTAATTTGCATTTCCCAGATAATGAAGTTGAACATTTTTTTCTTGTATTTATTTGCCATCTGTATATCCTCTTCAGTGAAATTTTCTCTTTATATCTTTTGCACATTTTCTAATTGGATTTTTTTAAACTATTGAGTTTTTGAGAGTTCCTTTTGTATTTTAGATACTAATACTTTCACATATGTGGTTTGCAAATATTCTCTCCCAGTTTGTAGCTTAACTTCTCATCTTCTTAATAGGGTCTTTTGGAGAGCAAAAGCATTTCATTTTGGTGAAGAACAGTTTATCCATTTTTCTTGTTACAGCTTTTGCTTCTGGTGTGAAGTATAAGAACTCTCCTTTGCCCTGGGTCATCTAAGAACTCTTTATTTGGTTGAATCTTTTTTTTTCTCTGAAAATTCTGTAGGTTTTATATTTTTTATTTATGTCTATGAGCCCTTTTGGGTTAATTTTTGCATGAGGTGTGTGAGTTGGTCAATTTTTTTGCCTATGGTTCTTGAGGTTCTTAAATCATTGATTTGAGATTTTTCTTCTTTTCAAACCTAAGCATTTGGTGCTCTAACCTTTCCTGTCAGCTTTAGCTTTATCCCACAAATTTTGATAGTGTTTTCATTTTTAATTAGTACAGCATATATTTTGATTTTCTTTGAGACTTCCTCTTTGATTCATTTGGAGGTTTTCCTCTTGTCTTTCTGTTACT
>JAVSCE010011953.1:0-37537 GCA_032199065.1 Smutsia gigantea
AGTAGATGAATGGATTAAGAAGATGTGGTACATATACACAATGGAATATTATTCAGCCATAAGAAGAAAACAAATCCTACCATTTGCAACAACATGGATGGAGCTAGAGGGTATTATGCTCAGTGAAATAAGCCAAGCGGAAAAAGACAAGTATCAAATGATTTCACTCATATGTGGAGCATAAGAGCAAAGAAAAAACCTGAAAGAAAAAAACAGCAGCAGACTCACAGAACCCAAGTATGGACTAACAGTCACCAAAGGGAAAGGGAGTGGGGAGGATAGGTCGGAAGTGAGGGACAAGGTGGAAAAGGGGGCATTATGATTGGCAGATGTAATGTTGGGGGGCACGGGGAGCGCTGTACAACTCAGAGAAGACAAGTAGTGATTCTATAGCATCTCACTACGCTGATGGACAGTGACTGTAATGGGGTAGGTCGGGGGGACCTGATGAAGTGGGGAGTTTAGTAACCATAATGTTGCACATGTAACTGTAGATTAATGATACCAAAAAAAAACGATAGGAAAGAAACTAAGTGTCCATCAATAGATGAGTGGATAAAGAAGAAGCGGTACGTATTCACAACAGAATATTATTCACGATAAAAGAAACAAATCCTACCATTTGCAACAACATGGATGGAGCTAGAGTGTATTATGCTCAATGAAATAAGCCAGACAGAGAAGACAAGTATCAAATTACTTCACTCATTCGTGGAATATAAAAACAAGCAAAAATGAAGGAACAAAATAGGAGTAGACTCACAGACTCCGAGAAGGGACTAGTGGTTATGAAAAGGAGGGGTTGGGGTGGGTGGGTGGGAGGGAGAAGAGGATTATGGGGTACTATAATTTGCAATCACAATATAAGTAGATCACAGGGAAGGCAATAGAGCATGGAGAAGACAAGTAATGACTCTTTAGCATCTTACTATGCTGATAGACAAACTGCAATGGGGGGGCTTGGACTTGATAATATGGGTGAATGTTGAAGCCACATGTTCATGTGAAACCTTCGTAAGATTGTATATCAATGATGCTTTAATAAAACAAAAATAAATGTTCAGTAGAATTATCTAATGAAACAATTTTGGCTAGATATTTCTTTGCCATAATATTTTAAATTATGAATTCAATTTTTTGAGTAGTGATAGGACTATTTGGGTTATGTATTCCAGTTAGATAAGTTTTGGTAGTTTGTGGTTTTCAAAGAATTGGTGCTTTTCATCTTATGTGCATAGGAGCTATTAAATGTACATGCATATAACTGTTAATAGTATTCCCTTATTCTCTTTTTATTGTCTGTGGGATTTTTAGTGATATCTTCTCTTGCGTTCCTGGTATTAGTGTTTTTGTGCTTCTCACTTAGTCATCCTAGGGGTTTATAAATTTTTTTCAGTGGACCAGCTTTTTTGTTTGTTTCATTGATTTTTTTCTATAGTTTTTCTGTTTTTAACTTCATTGATTTCTGCTCTAATCTTTATTATTTCCTTCATTCTTCTTGCTTTGAGTTTGTTTTTCTTTTCTTTTGCTTGTTCCTAAATTGAAAAATTACATTATTGATTTGAGACGTTTCTTCCTTTCTAATATAAATATTTAATGTTATAAATATCCTAGCAAGCACTGCTTTAGCTACTGTCTCTCAATTTAAGATTTCTTGTATATTAAGATTATTAGCTGTTTATCTGTTCTATATGCCATCAATATTTCTCCCAACTTGTCAGTTTATGACAAGCTTTGTTTATTGTTTTTTAGTTATTTACACAAAAATTTAAAATTTTTATGTGATCAAATTTATTTTTTATTGCCTCTGGATTTGGAGTCATGATTAGAAGTCATTACACCAAGGTTAAGAGTTATTTTAGTGTTTTCTTTTAAACTTGTATTTTTAAATTTACATTTAGATTCCTGATCTATTTGGAGTTTGTTGTTGGGTGTGGTATAAGATATGAATATAATTTTATCTTTTTCCAAATGGCTACCTAGTTGTCCCAGAACCATGGATTAAAAGTCCATCTTTAACTCAGTTTATTTGAATAGTCACCTTTATCATACACTAACTTCCCGTAGGATTTGGGTGTAACTTTGTTCTATGTGCCTATTCATGTGCTGATGTCACACTGTTTTAATTTCAGAGGTTTTGCATGTACCACTTTTGATGTCTGGTAGGGCTAGTTTCCCCTGGTAGTTTTTCCTTTTTTCAGTTTTTCCTGGCTATTCTAACATTCTAACCTGTTTGTTCTTCTATGTGAACTTTACTATCAACTTGTCTAATTCCATGAGGCTTTGTTAGTATTTGTGTTGATTCCTTGTTAAATTTAATCTCGTTAATTTAAATCCCGTATTTAAGGTCCTTATATGTTTTAATATCTTGATTCATTCAATTTATTCTATATCCCTTCCCTAGAAGCAGTTGGCTTAATTGATTAGTGAATTATTTACTAAGCACTCAGTTATGATTCCAGTTGCAGGGGAGAAACCTACTCTGAAGACATATGGTTTTGTATTACAGAATACAGTATTTACTCTGATTAGAGACTGCGGTATGGTACTCTCTAACCACTCTATATGGTAGTAGGAATCAAGGGGTAGAAATAGGAGTGGCATCTCTTACTACTATACCTGATAACCCACTTAGAGAATTTTTGCTTGCTGTCCAGCAATTTAGAGTTCTGTTGGTTTAGAGGTCTTAGTTCTCAAGAGGGAATGCTTCCACCAGAAGACAAATAATGGTTCTATTGAATTCGAAGATAAGATTATTACCTTGTCATTTTAAACACATATGCCACCAAGTCAAAAGGAAGAAAAAAAAAGTTGCTATCCTGGCTGGGGCATAATTGATCCCGATTATCAGGGGGTAATTGGTTGCTACCACACATAGAGGCAAGGAGTGCTATGTCTGGAACCCAGGGAATTCTCTGGGCTACCTCTTAACTAATTTCATGTTCTAAGGTTAATGAAAACTCAACAACCAAAAGTAAATAAATAGATAAAAGACAAGATTACCAAGAATACAGACTCTTCAGAAATTAAGTTTTGTATCATTCTACCGGGTTAAGAGCCTTAACCAGCTGACATTTTTCCTGAAATAAAGGGAAATATGGGAGGGATAGTGGAAGAAAGAAATCATAGATATCAACTGCAACTTCATGGCCAATTATAAAAGCAAGGACTATAGCAGCTTTGCATATTTTCCATTTCCTTGCTAGGTGTATGCATTTATTTGTATGTATCAGCAAATTTTCTTCTTTCATTTATTATTTCATATACACAATTTTGAAGGTTAAATTTGCACGTAACCTTTAGATAATAGAATATTGAGTGGGACCATAACTGAATTACGATAATCTTTGGAACTGTGTTTCTCCCCATTTGGGGAAGAGGGTGAGCACTTCTTCATGTGTATGAAGGATCATTACATCTTTTTGGGTAGAAAATTTGAGTTCTTTTGTTAAGTTTAAGCCTAAATGTATGTAAGAAAGTGTATATGGAAGCTGAATAGCCAAAGGACAAGCAGTACAGTTATGAATTTATTGCGTCTAAACTCCAAATCCTACATTGTTTGTCCTGCTTTTTGATACTTCGGTTGGGCCCTAAACATTTCTTGTTCACCCGTTAGAGGAATGGTAGACTTTGCCAGAAAGCGACACTAGTGTGACCCTCCAGGCAATAGCAATGGGAAGACACTTCCTTTCCAGAGTCCAGTCCTTAGATAATATTCAGAGCAGGAGATTAGCAGCCAGCCGTGCAGAGGAGCTCCAGCTGTACCCTAAGACCACCATGATCTCCCTCCCAGATGCCTGAGCACCTCTGGCCCACCTACACTTTCTGGCAATGGTGTTATCACTTCTAGAGACCAGCTTCAGCCCACTCAACAACCTCCAGCAACAGCAGGCCTCTTCTCAGACTAGGACCAGCCTGTACTATGGCAACTTCTTTAGCTACCCGCAAGGCTATGTGTCACTAAGGTAGCCTCCTCCCCTCTCAAGAGGTCAGAATCTCAGCCTGGTTTGAGAGGCAGCCTTCTCCTGATATGCAGTTCCTTTACTGCCAGTTTTCAGACCTTACCAATAGTAGCTGCTTTTTTTTACACCTGACATTTCTGGACTCCTTTTACTCTTTTTGGTAGGTGGCCACTTTCTACTAACAATTCTTGATATTGAAATTTTCCTGTTCAAGTAACTGGTATGGTTTCTGTCTCCTGACTGGACCCTGACTCATAAACCTTTTGAGAAGGAACTCACCTATTTTTTTTATCCAGTAAATTGCCTTTTGCTGATCGAATTTACTAGGATAGGAATAGATATCCTAAATCAGATTGCATTTTGTTTTATAGTGTACTTTCTGTTCTCTAAGCTTCTGTTCTCAAAAAGAAGAGGGTGTGCTATGCAACCTGATTTTATCTGTTATGAAATATACAATAGAAACCTTTGTACTGAAGTAAGTGTTAAGGTTTTGGAAGCCTTGCTGTAAATAATTGCTTAAAATATTAAAATAGCTAGAATGAAAATTGATGATGGTTCATAAATTTTATTGGTTGGTACAAATGGATCAGCAGCATGTTCACTAAAATTTCTCTTTTTAGGTCTTTTATTTTTAGAGCTATAAAAAGCTCATTGCTTCCAGTGGTTAGAAAAAAATCACATTCTTTCTGCAGTAGATCTTTTCAACTAAAGGTTTGTAACTGGTCCCTGAACTCTAAACACAGTGCAAACATTTTGGATGGCTGTTTTAAATAAAAACCTTTAATGTAAAACAAGAGAGAAACTGGCCTTGGAGTTAGACTGAGCTCTCTACTCCTATTAAACAAGCTGCAAACTCTAGCTAATACTCTAGGAAAGTGGTACTTTAGCATGTGCCAGAATCACCTGGTGGCCTGTTAAAACACAGATTGCTGGATTTTACCTAAGAGTTTCTGATTTACTAGATCCAGGCAGGGCCAAGAATCTGCATTTCTAACAAATCCTCGTGTAATGCCCATCTGGGCTCCATGCTTTAAGAACCAATGTTTCTGGGCAACCAAACAGGACCTACTTCCTCTATCTTCTTGCATTTCTCTCCCTTTCCCCCTATTTAATCCCAAACTGTTTGCACTTGCTATTATCTGGTGTCCATATTTTTGGTACCATTTTCTGCCTTCAATTCCTGTAATTCTTTTCGAACATTTTTGAAATTTGACACTTTTTTCTTTTTCTTACCTACATCATTTGGCCTTAACATCTCCCATTGCCAAAGCCTTCCCATTGCCTGCTTTAATCCCCAGTGTTATGTCACAGTCATTTTCACTGCTGACCCTTAGCCAACGCTGCTCTCCTCTTTCCCTTCCCTCCCCCTCCCTTAGGAACACAGACACATTCCTCTACCGCCAGTAATGAATGAGGTGTGGGTTTGGAGAAATGAGTTTGAGATATGTTGATCTTTTCAAATTAATCCATGCTGGGAACTAGAAGGACATGAAACATTCTTTAATAATGTAGTTTAGAATCCTCAGTGGGATAAACCATTTAAGAAATTTGTGGAATGATCTTGTCTCTTCTGAATACTGTATAATTTTTATTTCACCCTTGCTTTTCATCCACCTGTCATAGCTACTCAGATATGAAGAGTATACCTTTTTTTTGCTATTATTAATGTACAATTACATGAGCAGTATTATGGTTACTAGACTCCCCCTATTATCAAGTCCCCACCACATACCCCATTACAGTCACTGTCCATCAGTGTAGTAAGATGCTATAGAATAACTAATTGTCTTCTCTGTGCTATACTGCCTTCCTGTATGCCCCTCCCCCCCCGCTACATTATGTGTGCTAATCGTAATACCCCTTTTTGCCCCTTATCACTCCCTTCCCACCCATCTTCCCAGGTTCCTTTCCCTTTGGTAACTGTTCTGTGAGTCTGCTGCTGTTTTGTTCCTTCAGTTTTTGCTTTGGTCTTATACTCCACATATGAGTGAAATCATTTGATACTTGTCTTTCTCAGCCTGGCTTATTTCACTGAGCATAATACCCTCTAGTTCCATCCATATTGTTGCAAATGGTAGGATTTGTTTTCTTCTTACGGCTGAATAATATTCCATTGTGTATATGTACCACCTCTTCTCTATCCATTCATCTACTGATGGACACTTAGGTTGCTTCCATTTCTTGGCTATTGTAAATAGTGCTGTGATAAACATAGGGGTGCATCTGTCTTTTTCAAACTGGGCTGCTGTAGTCTTAGGGTAAATTCCTAGGAGTGGCATTCCTGGGTCAAATGGTATTTCTATTTTGAGTTTTTTGAGGAACCTCCATACTGCTTTCCACAATGGCTGAACTAATTTACATTCCCACCAGCAGTGTAGGAGGGTTCCCCTTTTCTCCACAGCCTCGCCAACATTTGTTGTTGTTTATCTTCTGGATGGCAGCCATCCTGACTGATGTGAGGTGATATCTCATTACGGTTTTAATTTGCATTTCTCTGATGATTAGCAATGTGGAGCATCTTTTCATGTGCCTATTGGCCATCTGAATTTCTTCTTTGGAGAAGTTTCTGTTCAGCTCCTCTGCCCATTTTTTTTTAATTGGCTTATTTGCCTTTTGTTTGTTGAGGTGCATGAGCTGTTTATATAATTTGGATGTTAACCCCTTATCAGATATGTCATTTATGAAAATATTCTCCCATACTGTAGGATGTCTTTTTGTTCTATTGATGGTGTCCTTTGCTGTACAGAAGGTTTTTAGTTTGATATAGTCCCACTTGTTCATTTTTACTTTTGTTTCCCTTGCCTGGGGAGATATGTTCATGAAGAAGATGTTCATGTTTATGTCCAAGAGATTTTTGCCTATGTGGAATCCTCAGAAGCCACGTGTTTGTGTAGTGGCAATGATTTTGTGATTTTTCAGGGAAAGTCCTGCCATGTCAACGAAAGTCCTTCATGGGAGCAAAGGTAGAATTAAGCTTAAGCTGTGGTGTACCTTGCCTACATAAGCCTATCCCAAGGCCTTGGGAGAGACCACAGAAATTTTTAATTTGTCAATTTTTGTTTCTTCTTAAATAGAACTGTCATCCAAACTGAATACATTTCAGACCCTACAAAACCTGGATCTTTTGCTACTTATCTTACTTAAACTATGTTCACCTGAAATTCCAGGAGAATTACCACATGTGGTTTCTAAAGCAAACTACATACAGGCTTCTTATCCAGGTTCTAGGTACAAAGTTTTACTGTGTCATGGACACCATCTTTCTACCTGGTACACAAGTTATATAAAAATGAGCTTATCCACGTACACTGGCACTACAGTCATGTCTCATTGGCACTAAGTAACAATGACCAGTCTGTAAAATTTGTGAAGCATGGCAGGCTGGCTGGGTCTGACCATGTTCAGGTGCCAGCTTCAGAAACTGCACCTTGGTCTTTAATTTTTTCTTCCTTCTTTCCTCCCTTCCCCCATCCCTCCCTTCCTTCCTCCCTCTCTTCCTCCCTCTCCCCTTCCTTCCTTCCCTCCCTCCCTTCCTTCCTTCCTCCCTCTCTCCCTTCTTTCCTTCCTTCCTTCCTTCCTTCCTTCTTCTCTCTCTTTCAGGAAACAGAAAAAGAAAGAAGAAGGAAAGAGGGTAGGAGGGAGAGAAGAAAGCAGGAAGGAAAAAAATAGCTTGCTATGTATGGAATTTAAAAAATAATGTCAGTTCATTCTTTAGGCATATTGCTGTCCTTTGACTCTGTCCCTAGTTACGTGCATTTTATTTCCACTACATATACATACATTCATGTATATGTGTGTAGCTAATACCACATTCAAAACAATATTTTATATATATATATAAATTTAAATGTGAGATTTCCAAAAATGTCACTTGAATCTCATTGTTTCTTTTGATATCTTCCAATTCAGTCATTCATACGTTTACTAAACCAGTAACATTATATGGTGTAGAACATCTACTCAGTATAAGTCTGATTAGTAATCATCTTATTAACTCTTATTATATAATGAAGAAATATATTTCCAGAGTTTTAAACCCTCTGGAGCTAGACAGAGACTACTTATACTTTTTCCCTCTGAGATTTTTGAAATGTAGTTTCTTAAATTTAGGAGAATTGAACTAATTTAGATTTTACACTTACTAAAATTATATTATGCCCAGTCTTTAAAGACTCTAAAATAGCAAAATCTAAGCTCTTTAACACTGTCTTTCCTACATCATCTCCTGCCATAAGACAGACTCTAAAATAGCAAAATCTAAGCTCTTTAACACTGTCTTTCCTACATCATCTCTTGCCATTCCCACCTTCACACCTTATGTTCCAACAAAATTGGGCTGCTTAAAATTCTCCAATCCAGTTCGCTCCACAGCCAGTGATAGAAGCTATGTATCTTCCATAGCCCATCCACACTGTATTCTCCATGCTGTGGGAGGTTAAATTGCTAATAAACATGCCAAAAACTCTAACATAATATATTGGTAAAGGGGTTTTCAGTTCTCAGAGGTGGAGAACATTTAATTATGTAACAGTTTTGAACTATACTAATAAAACCAAATGAAGAAACAAGCATGCTGGAATTAAGAATTTAAAAAACTCCCTTGGCATTGCAGAATAGTGCAAAGACGGCATGCTGCAACTCTGCTTGCACTGGCAGTCCTTGTCATTCCAGGAGAGGTATTGTATGTAAAGCTATGAATAAACAGATTCCAAATACAATGCTTAAGAATGCTGGTACCTTGTTTTGAACAATTACTGATAGCATTTTATGGTAAATGTAGTCCTATAGGAAATAAGATCCTCCTGCACTATTTTTTCTCCAATAGAGAATATTTTAACCGGGAAGCAGATTAGGAAGCCAGCTTTATATAAATGGTAAACAAATTATTGATTTTCAACTTCATTATAGCTTGTGTTCAAGTAAATAAGAGGCTTACCAGAAAAATGACCCTCAAAATAAATAAATGAAATAAAAATAGAGGTTATCCCTGTTTCTTTAAATGTCACTAAAGAGAAAACAGTATGAGTCACAAACCACTTCAGCAGAACTGAAAATTGGGGCAATTCCCCAGAACGCTGTGTGTGGGGAGGTGGGGGTGGAGTGTTACTACTTAGCAAACAAGCACCTAGCAACAGCAGGGCAGTGACTCAGGGCAGTGACTGTCTTTCAAGAGAGAGGAAGTGGCTCAGCCACAGCTAGAGAGACAAGCCTGAGATCTGTGCCTATAAAATCGGTACGTGTCAGCCTCGAATGTCTTTTAAAAAAAAGGGGGTTGGACTGCCTCTCCCTTATTCTTCTTGAACAACACTCCAGTTGCCCCTGATTTCGCATTAAGTGCAATTCCACTGATACAAAAACATTGGCTAAACAGTTGAAGGGAAGGGCAGGACTATGGTATTTGTGCCTGCCCAAACTGTTCTTGAACTTCACAAAGGGAAGTTAATACAGTTAGATCATTTGGGGGAAAAAGAGAGAGAGGAGTGACAAAGAGACAAATCTGAAGCTAATTTGACAGCTAGATAGGGTGCAAAGATTTTTGGCTATTTGGTTTACCTAAAAACGAAAAAAACCCAGAGAATTACAAAGTGTAAGCTTAGCCCAGTTAAGAGAAAGCGTCTTAGACAAGAAAGAAACTCAGCAAAATCATTCCATGATGAAGTTTGTGGACCTCTATTATTATTCTGCATAATATCAAAAGAGAAAAAGGAGCAAATACCTACCATCTCTATGAAGCAATCCAAATTACTTCTCAGTCTAAGGAATCCTATAGCTATGTTATTAGAAGACAAAATGAAATCTAAATTGATCTTTTGATATTGGTGAGCACTTAAGACTAAGAAAATAGTCTAATCTTAGAAATAATTCCCTATCCATTAGATTGTCTAATGCCTACTATAATCTAATCCACAGATTTGAGTTATATCTGAATTCAAAACTTGTTCCATAGACTCAAAACAAGTGCAGTCTTGAAGTAACTTTCAGAAGTAAGAAATCTGATTCTACAACATTCCTGGTGATCTTAGAAAGTGTGTTAGTGTATTAGTTCCACATATTTCTATGAAGAAAGCTCCCAACCATCTTTTCCTTGACCTGATCCCCAAATACTAGTATCCTGGTGCATACTTAACTTCGCCCAAGATATTGCATCTCTGAAAAACAAAAACAGGATGAAATGAAAAATAACAAAGAAGAGCTCTTAGAAATTAATAATATGGTAGATTAAATCTATGATAAAAGAGATAAAAGATGAAGTTAAGAAAATCTCCCAGGAAAACAGGACAAAGAAAAAGACCTTAGTAAAGAAAATGTAATAGATCCTAAGCATCAATCTAGGAGACCTGAAGTATAAGGAGTTCCAGAAAAAAGAGACTAAGAAAATTTACTGGAACCAAGGCCATGAGTCTTCAAATTGAAAGGGTCCTGTTGAATATCAGCAGAATAAAAGAAAAAAAGATCCACAAATACAAATGTGAAATTTCAGAACGTCAGAGATTAAAGACTCCCAAAAGTGTCTTAAAATCAGTTTCTATGCAAGGGAACTGGAATTGCATGGCATCAACCTTGTTAGCTGCAACTTAGTATCCTTAAAGACAATGAAGCCATTCTTCAAATTTTGAGACTATGATTTTCACCTCAACAGATTAATGGTCAAAATAAAGACATTTGCAGGTACATGAGAATTCAAACATATAGCTTTTATAGGAAACTACTAGAGAATATACTCCAATAGATGAGGGAGTATCCATGACTGCAAACTTCAGAGACTACAGGAATGAAGGGATCTGACACAAGCAGGAGGCAAAGGAAAGTCCCAGAGTAATAGTGAAAAGTACACCCTAAATGACAGTTGTGCAACAAACCCAAATCAGTAAAGTTTGGAGTACAGGGATAGGGGGATCCTTCAGGAAAACAATAGAATTGATACATTATCTGATATGTTAGAGCACTTGAAAAATATTGATATTTGAGAGATATGATGGAGCAGGTATAAAAATTTCTCTTAAGAAATTGAGAAATGGAGCAGTTATTACTGTTAAGAGATAACAAAACAGAGCAATTAGTAATATTAGGTAAAGCAATGTTTTATAGGAAAGAACATGACTCTGAAGTGTCAACATTTGTGGTGTCATAAATATAAACGGTCATTTACTATAACAGGATATTAATAAATAAATTTGAAATTCATAAATAAGACATACCAGTATAGGCAGATTATTTAGAAATATGGAAGTAAATAGCAGGAAAAAGCATAAGCATTAAAAAGAGTTTCATCTGGGGAATGAGATGGAGGTGGGCAAGGGATTATACTACAAGTACTATAATTTTAAATGGCAATTAACATTACTAACATTTCTATTTTTTTCTCCCTTTCTTTCTCGCTCTCCCTTCCTCCTCTCTCTCTTTCACACACATACACACACACATATACACACTTCTATGAATTAAGACTTTGAAAGTCCAATCGTGTCTTGACGTGAGAAAAAACCAGGAACAAAGTTCAGTTTCCATTCTTATCATAACTGAGCTTATGGACTTCATTGCCTTGACAGCTAAATAACAGCAAGACCTTCAATAGAGATGAATATTAATTCTCTGGGACATAGCTTGCTGGGTTAAGATTAAAATATGACTGGGACCTGGGCTGTGGGGTGCTACTGGGGTTGTAGGGGTGCCTTGGGTGGGAGATGACAAGTGAGGATGTCAAGAGTATGGAGCAGAAGCATATAACCAACCTGCCAACCACCAGCTCAAATAGTGTCCCTGTGCAAGTTAGGAAAAAACAGCCTTCTCAAGACATTTTAGTGCCACCTGCCAGAAAATCATAGTAATAAACACACAAATCAACAATGACTGCGGATGTGAACAGAGTCCTCTAGAATCGTGCATTGCATAACCAGGCAACAGTGCTGCTTACAACTAGAGGTGAGGAGAGGACTCTTGAGGATTGTGAGGGCTCCCAGGAAAATTTCCCTGTTTTATAAATTCCTTAGGAGTATTAAGCAGATTTGTAGGAGTATTTTAGAGAGTCTTTTCTCACAAGCCAGGAGGTATAAAGATGGGATATAAGTCTAATTCATTTCTATTGAAGAGCAAAGCTCATAATACTCAATGATAATTTCACAAATGAATGACTGATCTATTAAAAGTTATAAGATCTTTTTCACTTTCTATCACTAGGATTGTATTCCTTTCACCCTTGAAAAGGCTAGAGTAAGGGCTGTCATGGCAACCTGCCTGGGTTTGAGTCCTAATACCACCACTTTCTAGTTTGTGACCTTGAGCAAGTTATTTAACATTCTTGATCTCAGTTTCTCATATGAAAAATGGAGTATATACAATACCACTTCATAGAGTTTTTAATGAGGATTAAATGAGATAATGTTTAGGAAATATTTCAGAAATTGGCACTTAGTAAGCACTCAGTAAGTTTTACTGTTAATACTAACCCACGCAATACTTCACCTTTATTTATATTCACAATTAACAATTGTATCAGTTGGGATTTACGTTTGGAAGCTACTAACAAACAAGAGCACAAACACAGGATCTTTAACTGCTTTTCTCTCAGGTAAAAGAACTTTGGGGATGGGTGCTCTTGATTTCATAGGGTGGTGCCAACATCATCAGAGACCCAGCCTATTCCTATATTCCTATGTGCCTTTTGTAGCCATGGCTTCTATCTTCAGGCTTTTCTCAGGATCCAACATGGCTGCTGAAGCTCCAGCCACCATGGTTGAGCTCCAGGCAAGAAGCAAGACAAAGGAGAAAAACTAAGAGGTTCCTGCAAGCTGGCTATCCATCTCTTAAGGAGGCTTTCTGAATTCCATGTCTAGTTGCAATGAAGGCTATAAAAGGTGTCCTTTAGCTGGTCATGCTGCTACCTGAAATAAAATCAAAGTTTTGTTATTAAGTAACAAGAAAATTAATATTGTTTTGGCAGCTAGTGTCTTTCATAACTTAAATCAGGACCTTAACATTGCCATCATAATGAAAGTTTTAATTGATCTAACCACTACTCCAAAATTACGTTGTCTTTTGGTGGTGTATAGATACGCTTAAGCCAGTAGAATGTGAATTTTATTGAAGTTTGTGATTCACTTCAAGGTACAAACATTTTTGAGTTCTGAAAGTGAGACAGGTTGCCAGTCATTTATATTCTGCATTTAGCATACAAATATATACAGATACATACATATTATTTTATTATTCTGTATTATTCATCAATCATAGAATATCTCCAAATTGGTATATAAGGGATGAAGGCAGCCTATATATATGGATGAACTCTTTCCTTGACCCAATCATTTAAAAATGGCACCATTAATAATTAGCCTAGAAAAAAATTACCTTGTAATTAACATACTTTTCCCATGAGAATATGCTAATAATTAAAATGTGATATGGCATAAAATATGAAAAATTCCTTTATAAATTCTTAACTTTTCTATAAAACAATTTATGTGATGAAGATGAGGTTTTTTGAGAAGAAAATTATAATTCTTTTGTGAGAATTAAAGCTTAATAATCAATATAAAAACATCACTGGCTTAAAGCAGCTGTCATGGTCAAAGCGGATGACTAACCATTCTGGTTTGTCTAGGACATTCCCAGTGTTAAAACTGGGAATTTCAAGTCCTGGAAAATCTTCCGTTCTGGGAAAATGGGGACATTCAGTTACCCTACTTTTAGTTAATACTAGGGTAGATGGTTTAAAGTAGTATAAGAGAAACAATTAAAATTTTTTTCAGATGTGGGTAACAAAAACCTAACAGATGATTCTAGGAAACACTGTTAGGAAACACTGATTCCAGAAATCAAAGGTGAAGGTGGATGTTTCTGGAAATGGGACAGGAGCAGGTAAGAAAGCAGCAGTTTGGCAGTCATGTGCTAATCAGTCTCATAACTGTCACCATGTTAAGAACATGTGTTCATAGCCCTGTCTGCTGCTGGTAGGGACTCATTCTTGTAAATAAAATAAATATGAATAAATAAAGAGGATTTCCATGGTAAACTTTAAGCCTAACTTTAAGTATTAAGTCATAACCCTCACATTTGAGTTTTCAAATTCTCATATAGGGTTGCCAGATAATATACAGGATGCTCAGTTAAATTTTAATTTCAAATAACTAATGAATATTATTTTAGTTTAAGTATGCCCCCAAATATTGCATGAGACATCCTTATACTAAAAAATCATCCATTGTTTACCTGAAATTCAAATTTGGGTGGTGGTCTTTATTTTCATTTGCTAAATCTGACAATCCTATAGGGAGAAAATCACACAGGGTCCCATTGCTAACCAATACCAATACACAGTTTCTTTCCTCCATTGGACTCTCTGAGAGACACTAGTACTTTATCTTTCTTTTATCAGCCTCCCTCATTCTCTCTGTGTTCCTTACCATTTGTCTCATCCATCTTAGCCTTTTCAGAAAAGGTCCTGGTACTCATCATGTGCCTCACTGAGCAAAAGCTGGGGGGTAGAAGGTATAAGGCAGAACTCCCTCAACCCTGTCCCTCTCCCTCCTTCCCCAACTGTCTGTGCTCCCACCCTTTCTTCTTCAGTTTCTGTCTCAAAACCGACATCCTTCTCCCGTTGACAGTCTTTCTTCTACATGATGGATTCCATGATCTCACCTCCTCCAGCCTCTCCCTTCCTGCTGGTTCTCTTTCCTTGACATGTGAACGGTCAAGGCTCTTTGATCTTTAACCACGACTCTTTTTGGTCTTCTAATTACTATCCTCTGTCTCCTCTTTTCTTTGACACTCAAGCTTTATGAGAAGCAGTCTGTATTGGTGGGTTCCACGCCTAATTAATCAGCGGCACTACCTGAGAAATTTTATTAACTTTTGGCCTCAAGATCCCTCTCCCGACTCACTAAATCCTGGGGTGGAGCCCTCACCAGTCTAGCCAGCTCTACCTCCTCAATATCTTTGAGTTTTGTCCCTGCCTTTGAGAGCCCTTTGTCTCTGCTTTCATCCAGGTGAGCATGACTCCTGCCAGAATTACTGTAGCTCTCTCTCTCTCAGTTGCCATATGTGCCGCTAATCTCCTGAATAAACTTCCACCTCATCCTCAGATTTATTGTAACTTCGTATTTTATCTTGTCACATTCCTGATCAGAATCCTTAACTGACTTACCCTTGCCTTCAGGATAAAATCCTTGTCACATTCCTAATCAGAATTCTTCACTGACTTCCCCTTGCCTTCAGGATAAAATCCAAGTTCCTTAACATGCCAAACACATAAAGTTCTTAATTATGTGGCCACTCCTAACTGTGCGACCCAATCACTCACCACCCTTCTCCCCAAGAATACTTAGCTACCTGCCATTTCTCCTGGTGCTGTACATTCTCATTTCCCAGGTTTTACTTGGGCACCTTCAAGCCTCCTCCTACATGGAACACTTTGAGCCCACTTCTTAAATTCACTCTCCTTATCCTTTAAGATAAAAGAATTACCTGTATTCCTGCCTATCCTTGGTTTATCAATAGTGAGCTCCTTGACGCAGAACATGTATCTGATTCATTGTTGTGACCCCACTGTATACCATAATGTCATAGATATTGTTGTAGATACTCTGTAAAAGAAAGAATGCCTGCATGAATTAGTAAATGATTGGATTAAAACATTAAAAAGCCAACAAGTTATTGACCCAGAAATTAAATTTCAAAAGGCAACTAAAACTTTAGAATATTAAACTTAGAAGTAGACAGGATCTTAGAGTTCATATAGTCCATTTTATAATTACTGCTGATTAAAAAAAAATCAAATGTAACTCATATTTATACATATACCTCATCAGAACCAACTGGGTCTGTATTCATCTGTGTTCGCTATTTGTTTTTACATGTACCCTTGATTTTATGGCTTTCCCCTTGGATATCTTTCTTTTTACCATAAAATCCTACAGTGGCTCCCCAATTTCTAATGTATCTAGTTGCTCTGACGAGTAACCTCAATTTGACTGACAGTATGTCTTTTCTGTTCATTTCTGTGTCTGAATCTCTTTGCTGAATAAGTTGAATATTTCATAATCCATCTCTCTTACTTCTGGCCTGTGAGTAGGATGTTTTAGCTGAGTGAAACAACCTATTTCCTTCCAGCAATGTAGACATTTATTATCAACTTTTTGAGTTTTCTCTGTATTTTTATTATTAAGCAATTTTTCCACATTAACTAGAAATTATAAAATCTCCAAGCAAAAATGAGATCCTATATGAATAATACTGTTCTTCATCAAGATATACAGGGATCATTCATGTATTTGTGTATGCTAGAGTTGCAAGCACATGTGCAAAATATTTATTGATCTATCTTTTATCATTCTTTAAGCAGTTTGTCTTCTGTTGCAAATAGTGTAGTGCAGTGTGTTAACTACACTTGTTTATAAGTTAACACACTTGTCTTTCCACAATTTTTTATTGTGGTAAAATACATGCACCATAAAATTTACCATCTTAACCATTTCTAAGTATACAGTTCACTGATATTATCTTCATTCATATTGTGCAATCATCACCACCATCCATCTCAAAAACTTTTCATCTTTCAAAACTGAAATTCTTCGTTATTAAACAATAACTCTCCATTATTATACCCTTCTCCCAGCCCCTGGCAGCCACCATTCTTTCTGTCTCTATAATTTTGACTGCTCTAAGAACCTTATGTGGAATCATACTGTATTTGTCTTTTTGTGACTAGCTTATCTCACCTAGCACAATGTCCTAAATGTTCATACATATTGTAGTATATGTCAAAATTTTCCTTTTTTAAGGCTGAATAATATTCTACTGTATGTATATATTTTGCTCATCCATTCATCCACAGATACTTGTTTTGCTCTCATGTTTTAACAGTGTTGAATAATGCTGCTATGAACATAGGTATGCAAATATCTCTTTGAGATCTGCTGTCAATTCTTTTGAGTATATACCCACATGTGCAATTGCTGGATCATATAGTTATTCTATTTTTAATTTTTTGAAGAACTGTCATACTGTTTTCCACAGTGGCTGTACCACTTTACATTCCCACCAACAGTATGAAGTGTTCTAATTTCTCTACATCCTTGTCAATACTTATTTTCTATTTTTTTTGATAGTAGCCATCCTAATGGGTGTGAGGTAATAACTTGTTTTTATTATTAGAATTATTTAGCCTGTTTTGAATAATTGATAGCCTAACATATTTTTGTTTTTATTGGTTATTTTTGAGTTTATGTGTTATTTTTGTTGTTAGCAAAAATAGATAAAATATACTGCTCTTATTTCCTGAATATTGAACTGTAATGTTTCTGAAATCAAGTGATCAGGGACCTTGAATTTGAATTGATGACAATATCATGTGATTCTCAACTCTGAAATTTGGTTTTAAGGTCAGAAAAAGTAACTGGCCTTTTTTTTTTTTTGGTTTAATGACTGAATATTTGATAAAATTAATAAGTACTATTAGATTTCATTTGTTTTTAGCTATGATGTTGTTATTGTGATTATGATTAAAAAAGAGTTGTTATTTTGGTAATCATTTCACAATATATGTAAGCCAAGTCATTATGCTGTACACCTTAACTTGTACTGGATGTCAGTTATATCTCAATAAAAAACAAAACAAAACAGACAAAAATAAAAAAAGAATTCTTATCTTTTAGACACACATTCTAGAATGTTTACAGACAAAATGAAATAATACCTGAGATTTGCTTCAGAATAATCCAGTGGACGGTGGGGGGTGAGGGCAGGCAGATTATAGATAAAAAAATGTTGATCATGGATTGATAATTGTTGAAACTGGGTGATGGATCCAGGGAGGTTTATTATATTAGTCTCTCTACTTCTGAGAAAAATTGTAATTTTTCATTATAGAAAATTTTTTTAAAGCTGTGTTTAATCTATTAAATTAGGTACTTAAAAAATAACATTTGTTAAGTATGATAGCTTTTCACTTAAGGTAGAAAAGAAGTGTGAAGTAAAATGTTTCTATTACACTCACATACAGTATTGCTTTTCTTGCATTTGATTCTTACCATAGACGACTGATCCAGTTCTCAGATGATATTAAGTTTGTATCATATTAGAAAAAATTTTAACTACTAAGAAATGAATAGTTAGTTGAATAATGTTGGGGCAAAGCACATTACTCATGAATTGATGCATAATCCAACATGCAATTTTTTTGCCTAAAGTTGTAGTACATCTCTGTCCAAAAGAACTTTTCTGCAATGCTGAAAATGTTCCCTATCAGTTCTGTGCAACATGAGAAGCACCAGCCACATGTGGCTACTGAGTTGACTGATAAGTCCAAATGGCTTGTGGGCCTGAGAACGGAAACTTAAATTTTATTGATTTTCTTTTGTGTTTGTAAGCACTTTTCGTTGGAAGATTTGACAAATTATGTATTTCAGTGAAGATGTATATCCTTTTGACAAGTGAAAAATAAAATACAAAGTCCATAAATTAAAAATTGGGGATTAGAAGTCATCATATCACTTGACCTGAAATACTTTATAGATGTTAAAATTTATAATTTTATAGTTACAAAATTAATAAATTAATAAACAATGCTGAGAAAGTATTATAAATAAGTTAGCTATATTACAGATTGTAAACACAGTCAATTATTATATCTAACTTGTTTTAAGATTTCAGTAGTGTACCATACCAAGAATTTTTAACAGCTAATAATAATAGGTAACAATTATAGAATGCTTGGCATATGTGAGACACTATTAAGGCATTTTATATGTACTTAATAATTTTATATATATCTAATGTGTTACAGGCTAACACATCTAATTCTTATCCCAACACTATTTGGTAAGTAACTGTTGATATCTCCATTTATCAGTGAAGAAACTGAGATAGAGAGGAAGTAACTTAACTCAAATTTAAGTTAGCAATTGGGGGTGGGGATTTGAATTCAGAAATTTGGCTAAAGTCCATATTCTTAACTGCTTTTCTATATTTTCTTTCTTGAAATAATTTGCCTAGAAAAGGATTAAGAAAGATTAATTAACATTAATTAGTTGTTAAAATGTGTTTATAAACAGTTGCTTATCACTTTGGAAAAATCCTATGGAGGGTATTACTAAAAGGTTTAGTGAAAAAGGATATGAAATTGAATATAGAGAAACAACCATGTTTATCCCCTCTTGACCCACTAAAGCATTATATGTAAGAAAAAACAACAGAATTAAATCTTTTGTCAGTCTTTTTTATGTGTTTGAAATTTCTATAATCAGAAAAATATTTCTTATAAAACTAGCTAATTGACAAAGCATGTTTAAAAGTTCTTCAGGCTTAAAATAATATTTGGTATCAGAGGCAATCTATATCTAAATTGTTATACAAGTTCATAAAAAGTTATCCTGAAAACTTTGCTATTTATTTTTCCAGATGCTCATTCTCAGAATTAATCTTAGTTCTGTCTGAAGATACTTTCCTTTTTAATAAGGTAAGTCCACATTCCTTATGTGTCAGGTAAAAGTACAATTATTTTTCTCTGAAGAGATTAATCATGGGTACTCCTTAAAACTGAACTCTTCAAACTTACATTTTAACCTCTTAGAGGTTCACAAATAGGTTGTGGGTGGAATAAAATGTACATGTTTTACAAATGATTCCTGTCTTCCTTCATTGATTTGAGTACTTTAGAAGCCAAAAATTCCTTTTGGGTATTTCATGTGAATATGACCTGAGGAGACTTTTTCATAAAGCAGGGGATATATTGCATACATTAGTCTAGACTTTTCCTGAGATGTATGGAACAGACTCTTAAATTGTTCACTATCAATGTGAATCATTGTTACTAGCTGCCATTTACTGAATACCAACTATTCAATAAATAGACACTACACTAGGTATTTTGTTATCTTATTAAATCCTCACTCCAGTCTAGTGAGGTGGATATTTCATTTCCATTTTACAAATCAGGAAATTAATATGCAAAGAGAAAATTCAACTTGGCCAGAGTCAGTTGCTATGTAACTGACAGAGAGCCAGCTTTAATTCAGGTCTGCTGTTGGTAGTAATTGTGAAGATCAGAGACAGAAACAGACAGTAGAATAGTAGTTGCTAGGAATTAGGTGGGGAGGGGAAAGAGGAGTTAGCTTTAAATGGGTAGAGGGTTACAGTTGGGATAATTAAAAAGTTCTGAAGATGAACAGTAGTAATGGTTGCATAATAATGTGAAAGTATTAATGCCCATGAAATGTACACTTGAAAATAGTTAAAGTAAATTTTATGTTTTGTATATTTTACCAAAATGAAAAGTAACTCATGAAAACTCTTTACAGTGGAGTTCTAGCCCATTATAGAATTAATACAATGTTAAGGATCATAAGAGACTCTATCTGAAATCATACATGAAAGTGGGAAGGACATAATTCGTGAGATGTTACTTAAGTGGTTAGATCTACTTCTGTTCATATTTAGAGTAAACCAGGTAAAATTTCATGGAGAACTATTAGAAATTTCCTAAGCCTCATTTACAAAATATGATATCTTTGTTAACTTTTGGAATATTTCCTTGTTGATAATAAAAATGAATAAAAAATTAGACAGCATCCTATGAATAGATATATTGCTATATTTGGATGAATTGCTATATTGCATAGCAATGAAATGGAGGCTTCAATCATTATATTCAATAATAAGGGTCTACTATATGGAAGGTCCCACATAGGTACTGAAAGTAAACATGTTCTATCCTATGAAGCCAGAGCCTGAATGCAGGGGAAGTAAGCCCAGACAAAAAACTGTAAAAAAAAGAGGTGAGCAGGCCAAATGGCTAAGCCTTTTGAAGGGAAAGTTGAAGGGAATAGACATTCATGTAGACAAACATGCACACTCTCATCCCCTGAAACTAAAGATCAGATTTGAAAAACAAACATTTCAAATAGATCAGATGCTGATGGATAGTTCTGCAAAATTTATTTCTCCTGTCCCTATTCTAGAATATGATTTTTCCCCTTCTACCATTGGCATTTTAAACACATGCATAAGAGAAAGAGGCAGAAAGTGAAACAAATCACCTACCTCTGTCCACTTGCCTGAAGCCTTGTTCTTAACTCCAAGAAAAGTGAAGAGGGGTATATATGTATATATCACAAAGGACCCATTATTTCTGGAAAAATAATGAGTTGTTGTAAATCCAAGACAAATGTGAGCAATTCTGTAGAAAAACAGATAAATGAACAGATTAGCAAAATGATCTCCAGATGGTCAATGAAGATAAGAAAAGGAGTTCAACTTTATATCAATCTTAAGGGAAATCCAAATTGAAATCACAATGAGATACAACTATATATCCATCATAATGGCTGAAATAAAAAAGACAGATGATACCAAATGTTTGTGAGACTGCAGCTCAACTGGAATTCTCATACATTGATGTGAAGAGAGAAAACTGGTATAGCCATTTTGGAAAATTGTTTGAACATATTCATATTCTATAATCCAGCATGCCATTTGTAAGAATATGTTTATCAGAAATGAGTACATATATTCACCAAAACATGTACAAGAATATTCTCAGCAGTATTGCTCATAATAGCCATTTTATAGGTTAAATTGGGTTCCCTAACACCCCACGAAGTCCATATGTTGAAGCCCTAATTCCCATAATGTCAGACTGTGACCTTATTTGGAAATAGAGTCATTGCAGATGTTATTAGTTAAGATAAGGCCATACTGAAATACGGTGGGCCCTAATCTGATATGACTGGTGACCTTTTAGAAAGGGGAAATTTGGACACAGCCATGCACAGAGGGAGAATGCCTTGTGAAGATGACAGCAGAGATCAGGGTAATGCTTCTACAAGCCAACTGTCTTGCAAATGGGTTTCAGCCCCAGGCAAGTTTGCTATGGATTCTCTGTGACCAAAGAAATTTACAGCAAAAGGTTCTTGGGGTAAAAAGGTTATACCCAACTTTATTTCCAGGTGGCAGGTCAGTCACTAAAATCCCGTTCACTAAGAGTGAGTCTGTGTTACCACTGCTGCTTCAGATGCAGCAAGCCGGTCTCTGCCTCTGGGCCCCTCTGTCTGCACAGCCATTCTCTGGGCCTCTCTGCACAGCTGTCCTCTGGGCCTCTCTGCACAGTCGTCCCGCACAGCTGTCCTCTGGGCCTCTCTGCACAGTCGTCCCGCACAGCCGTCCACTGGGCCTCTGTCCTCGGCGCTCCCACCACTCCAGCCTCTGCTCTGCTCTCCTCCAGCCTTTCAGTCCTGTCACCCAGTTGCCCACAGAGCACTGGGCGGAACTCTTTATATTAACACAATAATGGCTTATTGCCTAAAGGTATGGAAGCAGTAGCATAGCAACAGGCCAGTTACATCATCAGGTGTTTTAAGTTCAGTGAGGATCCTGGCCATAGGAACCCCACTTTACCCACACCAACAAACACCAAAGATTGCCAATAACACACCAGAAACTAGGGTAGAGGCATGGAACAGATTCTTCCTCACAGCCCTCCTAAGGAACCAAACCAGCTGACATTTGGTCTCAGACTTCCAGCCTCCAGAACTGTGAGATAATAAATTTCTGTTGCTTAAGCCACTCAATTTGTGCTCCTTTGTTATAGCAGCCCTAGGAAACTAATATAAGCCCCAAACTAGAAACAATCCAAATGTCTATCAGCTGTATTTATTCAGTAAAACAAAATATGGTATATTGATGCAATGGAATACTATGCAGCAGCAACAAAAAGGAACTACAGCTACACTAAACAATATGAACAAATCTTAACAAACAAAGTTAAGGAAAAGAATCTGACTCAAAATACAGATAGTAGGATTCATGTAAAGTTACAACAGTAAATTAGTCAAAATTAATTTATAGTATTACAAGTCAGGATTATAGTTACTCTTTATAAGGGAGTGAGACAGGGACCATGGGGTTTTGCTGGAGTAGGGTGAGGGCCTCCGGAAAAAGCAAGGCAGAATATTTGCAGTCAGAGCAATGTAACTACATGCAAGGAAACCCCCCTACCAAAACTGTGTTAAACATTAAGCTAGAGTCATTCTTCAGTGAGATCAGTTAATAATCCCTAGATAAAGGAGAGTAGCACATGTTTTTATTATGCTAATCATTTATAATTATGTGCAAGATTCACTTTAGCATGCTAAAAGGCCCAGGCCTGTGTGCTGTTTTTCCTCCTTCAGACCTGATGAGGTGATTTGCAAACCAGGCAACTAATTTAGCATGCAGGCTCATCCATAAACAACATAGTAAAAGGCAGGAAGGATTCCACCTTAAAGATAAGATTGCATTTTAATACCCAAGAAGTTAAGAAGTAAGATTCTTCACTTACTCTTTAGCAAACAATACCTCAGCCCACCTTGGGGGCTGGGCAGGCAGTCTTGTTTGATATGCTCACAGACCAAGACGCTGGTACCTCAGGAGGAAATCATCAGAGCAGAAAGTTGCTTGTGTTAATTCTAAATATTCAGGGACCACTTAAAAAGTTCACACCCCTAGCTTTTTTCACATTCCCTAAAATCCTCAACTGCCTATGAAACCCCTAGACAGTGCACCAGTATGGGCTCTTTTGTCCCCTCCTGGCATGAGCCAGGGGCTCTGTCCTCTCACTGTATCTCCCAATAAAAGCCTCTCCCTGGCTCTCCCACCTAGAGTGTTTGCTAAGTTCATTCTCCAGCTCTGCAAACAAGAACCCGGCATCAGGAGTAGAGGGGGAAGTGGGCCAATGGGTTTTCTGTGGTTCTGGAAATATTCTATTTCTTAATATGGGTGCTGATCACACGGGTTTGTTCAGTTTGTGAGAATTAGTTAAGCTATACACTTATGAAAAACAACAAAAATTGCAGCGAATTTCCTTGCCCTCACTTACTTGGCGACCTTCAGTAAATTTCTTAAGACTCTAAGTCTCAGTTTCCTGATACACAAAATGATAATAATAACAGTACTTACACCATGTTTCTTATGAAGTACAGTGAGATAATGTATATGAAGCACTTAGCAAAATGGCTGGCTACATTCAGTAAATGTTAGCTTTTATTACTACCATTATAATGATTGACAAATACACTGTGGCATGGTTTTACTCCTGGAGAAACAACAACTGATGTATTTTCTATGGTTACACACATTGGAATCTATTATTTATGTTATGATGATTCATTGTAAGTCATCATAAAATAAGTCCAGTCACTCAGCCTAGAAAAAATATGATGTGGCCAAGCTAGGAGGCCTAACCAGCTTCTGTGTCCTTTAGGTAGTTTCTACTTTCTCTAAATTATACTATTTATTCCACATTTAAGTGTAAAAGTAAACATTTTTTCCTGGATGTCACTAGAAAATGAAATAAAGGAAAAGAGTCTCCAGCAAATAATATTACTTTACATTTGTATGGTTACATTTGCATTTGAGCTTCACAACAAACTGTGAGACAGATAGAGAAGGATTAGTATTCTAACATTAAAGATTGGCAAACCAGTTCAGCAGGCTGAGTGACTTGTCAGGAAACCACATTGCTAAGATACGGCAGAGTCGGGATATAATAAGATAAATTTTGAAACTTATGTGGATAATTCAGGAAGTAAAGAAGGAGGGTAATTTAAGGTGAATAGTAAGAGAATCTTTTTTTGAGCAATGATTTCCAATGGAACTTTCTGTGTTGTAAATATTCTTTGCACTGTCCAACACACAGTAGCACTAAACACTTTTGGCTAGTGTCACTGAGGATCCAAAGTTTTACATTATTAATTTAAATTTAAATGTTCATAGGTAGCAGGGAGCTACTGCATTGTATGTCAGCTGTATTGTTTCAGGAATCATGGTAAAGTCCCATGGCCAAGGGGTGGAGGTTGGGCTTAAGAGAGTTAGCATCCCACTCAACTTACATGTTTTGGTCATTTTGTATCCAAAACTTGTGTGAATGGTCATGTATGTATGGGTTGGGATTGTTTGGTTTTTAAGTTTGAATGAATACAATGTTAGGAACCTACTATCTTTTCAAAAACTAAATATTTGGAGGGCTCATTTATTGTATTTTAAACTTATATGTTTTACTTGTTCTAAGCAGCACTGCCTGAGAGGATTAGCAACTTAGAGAATTTATCCTGTTTGGTGGCAGTACATTTGACTATAATATTTCTTCCAAAAAAAATTTAGACATGTCCAGTTCATGATGTGTTGGAGTTCTGTATTTTTTATTTTTATTAGTACTGTTTTGGAGGGCTATTTCTTGTTGGATGTGGTGGAACCAGTCAATGGAGTATTGTAAGTCTGGGGAGAGGAAATCCTGGGGCAAAATACCTCTAAAACTGAAATCAGTCAAAGGGAGAAATAAAGTTTAAAACCCATTTATTGCTTACAAACTGTGGTCTGGGGCCATCTCTTTCCTGCTCTGGCAAAAGCAAACCAGCCATCCCCTTAACCTCTCAGGTTCAGATAAGCCCTCGGTTGCCCAGGTAATTGATATGGACATGAACCTTTCTCCACCCCTGAGGGTCGCTTATTGATATGCAGATCACTAAAGCCATACTTCTCTCCACCCCTGAGGATGCACTAAAGCCAGGAGAGATATTCTGGAAATATTAGTTTTACCCACAGTATTTTGGATTGTAGCTGGAAGTGGAGTGATAGTTTCACAGGTATCACTCTTAACGCTGCATTTACCTCTCTGAGCCTCAGTTTCCATATGTTAAAAATGTAGGCGTTGGGATGGGTGATCTGGAAGGTCCCCTCAAATGCTAAAGTTTTTTGGCTCCATGACAATATACATCTCTCTTTTTTCCAGACAATTGAGTTCTAAGGAATTTTCACAGCCTATAGTTAGCCAAATCATCTGTCCCATTGAAATAAAAAAAATTTTTTTGATTGTCTATTCTATGTACTATATTTGTGTATATGTGTGTGTTTTTGTAATATTTATGCTTTTGTTTTTAAAAGTCAGTATCTGGATGCTATGGTCTGAATGTTTGTGGTTCCCCACCCCCCACAAAATCCAAATGTGAGAAATCTAATATCCAAGTTGATGGTATTAGGAAGTGGGGGTTTTGGGAGGTGATTAGGTCTAGAGTGGGGTCCTCATGAGTGGGATTAGTGCCCTGATAAAAAAGTATCTAGAAAGATCCCTCATGGTCCCTTCTGCCATGTGAATATACAACGACAAGTTGGCAGTCTGAAACCTGGAAGGGAGCTCTCACTAGACCCAACCTTACCGGCACTCTGATTTTGGACTTCCAGACACTAGACCTATGAGAAATAAATTTGTGCTGTTTATAAGCAACCCAAACTATTGTGTTTTGTTATAGCACTCCAAACAGCCTCAGACACTGGATAAAGAAGATTTGAGTTTGATATCTTTGCCTTTATTGGGGAAATCATGCTAGATTTCTCAATGATCATTCTTTTAAAGGAGACTTGATAGACATTTCATGGGAACTGTACATATTATTGACAGGTGAAGTGGGATACAGTATAAATATTTTATTCTAGGATACAAGTACCATATATGAAAGGAACTCCCTTTTTTTCATTATCTTGGCTTATTTTGTCTTTGTTAGGCCTTTCATTTTTTCCCTATTTGAACTGTAAAGTCCAGGAAATAGATGTGAATTTCTACTTAGTTCTGGAAAGACACTCCCTCTGATTACTGTCATCTTTTGTCCCTTCAGATAATAAATGCCCTTTATCCTCAGTACTAAAATCAGGCAACTTTATTATATGGTGACCTTACTGTCAATGTTGTACTGTTGATAATGGTGAAACAGCACACTGACATCAACCTATTTAACAAATGAGCCCTGTTCCTGTTATGGAAGAAAGAGAGCAAATGATCTTTAACACTTTAAGAAAACCTTGACATGTAGGAAACATTTTTCTCTCCTAGTATTTTATACACACACCCACACCCACATGCACACATAGTGTTTGTCTTTTTACACAATGATCATGCATTAATCAAGAGAAACCCATCATAATAGGCAATATACTCAGTGCCAGCCCTGCTCTTCTATGATGAAAGTGATTATCAGGCTTGCTGATAAAAAAGGAGACTATTTACAACACATGAAGTCCTGATTTAGGATGGTCAAAGGGCAGCCTTCCTTAGTCAAGGTAAAGCAAAGACCATTTGAATAACTTATGATTTAGCCCAATTTGAAATATATAATCCTTAAGCAAAATGGCTGTTGATTTGCTCAAATTTGTTGCTCATGACTAAACAAGTAAAAATGAAAGTGCTAAATAAGAACATAGTTAGGACTGAGATGC
The DNA here is from genome assembly GCA_032199065.1 of Smutsia gigantea. NCBI lineage: Eukaryota > Metazoa > Chordata > Mammalia > Pholidota > Manidae > Smutsia > Smutsia gigantea. The sequence continues at coordinate 27,201 of JAVSCE010011953.1, forward strand.
AGCTTCTCAGAATTCAAGTATTTTCTAATTGTTGCCTGGTGGTACCTCCATATAAAACAGTACCTATATAAAACAAATCCAATAGGAAATACTTAATATGGAAATGTATTTTTAATCTCTAAGCTAACTCTCTGGTACTTCCTTTTTCTTTTCTGTTCCTCTTTCTTGATACTTTATTCTATAGAGACAATTTGAATTTGTAGAATTTAAAAAAACATGTAATAGTTTTCAATGTCAACTTCGTTAGGCTATAGTTCCAATTATTCAAGCAAACACTAATGTAAGTGTTGCTGTGAATGCATCTTCTAGATAAAATCGGTTGCCTTTAAGTAAAGGACATTATCCTCTCTGATATGGGTGGGCCTGACTCTATCTGTTGATAGGCTTTGAGTGTCCAATTGAAGCATTCCTGAAGAAGAAGTTCTTTCCAGAACTAAGAAGAAATTCACACCTATTTCCTGGCCTTTACAATTCAAATAGGGAAAAAATTAATGGTCTAACAGAAGCAAAAGAAGCCAAGATAATGAAAAAAAGGGGGTTCCCTTCATACCTGGTACTTGTATCCTAGAATAAATAAAACTTCTAGAACTTTTTGAGAGTTCCAGTGGCCTGTGCTATGGATTTGGGAATTGCCTAGCCAGTTCTTACCACAGTGTAAGCCAATTTTTTTTAATATATCTCTAAATACATATCTTCTCTTAGTTTTCTTTTGTTGGTTAAACCCTGACTGATTAAAAAAAAGCTGTATTTAAGATTCTTCCAATATACTGGATGAGAATAAAGAGACGAAAGGAAGTAGATATCTGAGTGTCAAATTGCTCACTTCAGAAAATTTCCCCTTAAATTTTAGAGCTGAACAGATGACAGGAATCTCAGAACTAGTTAAATAAGGAACAGTATGTGAAGCTAAATTGAGGTCCAAGCCTACAAGCTGCTTAGAAGAACTACATACATGGTAACTGAGATGAAAGTTTGGAGTAATAATAATGCTTATTTTCACTGACTAAAACAAACGGTAGTTTATTTTCTAAAATCTGCTTACAATTTAATGTACAGAAGATAATACCTAGTGACTTTTTATTAAGTAGAGATAGAAATCTTCAGATAGGGAATATTGTCTCTTTTCAATCATTCTCTAGATAAATATACAAAATCATACATATTTCAAATGTGATTAACTGTTAGTATCTATGTTCACATTAGCCATCATTAGCTACTTGAGGAGTAGTTCTATGTTGTATGTTCATACATAGAGAGAGGAAGTGGCAAAAGCTGAAGAATCACTGAAGAAGGAAAGAAAATTTAGTGCATTTGCCTACCCGTGCCTTAGGCCTTTGTAGATAGCCATCTGCAGGCAATAGCATGTTAAATACCATTTTAATCGGTGGGAATCTCAGCAAAGAATCCTGATGCATATCAAAGCAGTTTAGTGTACCTAGTTATAAGTAAGAGAATATGGAAGATGATTAAGAAATCAGTTCCCTCTGGAGGGAATGGCTCTGCCCCTGGGAATTGCCAATAGGGATTCCAGTGGGAAGTATGTCTCAGGCAAATGGGTCACTGTGACTTCACAGCATCCCTCTACAGTTGCTGTGAGGGTGAAATGATGTAGCATGCACAGTCCCTGGCTTGGGCAGGGCTCAGTTCCTGTTAGCTGTTGTTCTACTTCCATTCCTTTCATTCTCTTCTTCCTCCTCATCGAAAAAAATGCTTTCGTTTTGAATTTTGTCAGTTGCTCTCTAGATCAGCAAAATGTTCACAAAACTTGCGAGAAGGGTAAAAATGAAACAGTCTGTTACCTCACAGGATTCAGGATGTCTGATTTTGGTCAGGTCTTTGGTTTTCGCCATTATGTTCTCAGTACTGTTCTAGGCAAGGTAGGTGTGAAAAAATGGCCTCTGCTCTGAGCAGCAGTCTACCTGAAAAACAAATGGGCATATAAACGATTAATGAAAATGCAAGCACATATAAAATGAAGTTCTAAATGAACTGTATGTATCACAAGTAATGAGGGAATCTACTTTCACTTTGCTGACCCCAGCTGTTGTTTTGATCATTGAAAGATCATACCATTTCAGTGAAATTGTGAGGGTGAGCTTTTACACAGTAATACAATAAAATGTCATATGTTCATTGTGTCAGAGTCTAAGATACATGAAATTAGATAAAAAGAAAGCAACTTTAAAGAAATTTAAGTATGACATTGCCTTTCATTGTTATCCTATTAATACTCTCTACCACTAGATGTGTCAAGGTGACAAAAGTGGGAAGAACTGATCAATGCTTTAACTAAAATTATTAGGAAGGCTTAAATTTTTTAGTTGATCTCTCAACGTTCTGTTTTTGCTATTTTAACTAGCTGATAAGGCTCACCCAGTGGCTTTCTTCCGCACAAGGATCTCCTTTGTTGATTCAGAAGGGAAGTAAAACATAGCTGGGCCAGATGATGTGGGATCGTAGTTTTCAGGGCATAGAAAGCAGGCCTTTTGAATTAAAAGGTACTTTACACTGCCCCATCATACTCTTCTACTAGAGAAACATGCTTTGTGCCCTGTGGGAGGTACTAACAGGTGATGTGTCGTTAACCAGGCGTTGGGAGTCTCACAAGGGGGCACACAAAGTGATTCCTTACAGTTAAGCCCTTAGTAATTATTGATGTATGACCACAAAATAGTACTATCTTATTTCATTATTTTTTTGTACCCTTCCAGTAACCTAGGGCTCTATAAGCCTCTTTCTTTGGCGAGATATGAGTATGGTGCACAGTCCCTGTTGGATTCTTAAATCTCTCACTATGGAGAGGTAGACGAAAAACACAAGCAAAAGATATCCTTTATCGCACTAATGATCTTGCATGAGCAATTTAGCAACGTCCGAGACATGTATCTTCCTGCGCTGTCCTACGCTGGGTGAGTAATAAGTGTCGCGCAAACGGATGACCTGTCCTCAGGTGTTCTTGGAATGCGTCCCCTTCCTCCTAGACATCTGTCTCCGTGTAGTGTGACTGTGCACCCGGCCTTTGCCTGCTCGAAACCCACCTTCCAGAAAAGACCAATCAAGGACAGTGTTTTTTTTTTTCCCCCGCTCCTTTGCCACCGCCCACTGCTGAACTTGCTGACAACCTAGACAGTTCCCCGGACTTGTTTTACTTTTCCATTTCCTCCCACGCAGCCAACCTTCCGACTCCGACTCGCTACGCTAATGGGACGCCGGAGGACCCAGCGAGCATGCGCGACCGTTCCGAGCATGCTCAGTAGCGCTCAGGGTGCCCCCGAGCTTCAACGCGCTGCGGCCGACGCGGAGGTTTCCGCGGCTGCTGCTGGACCAACAGGAAGTGAATCGGCCTGGCCGACGGACCGCGGCGGACCGAACCGAAGCGGAAAAAGCCCTGCGGCGGCGACGTCGTCGACGGGGTTGGCCGAGGGGGCTGAGGGCCGAGGGGACTCGCCCGCTCGGAAGCCGGATCCCCAGCCAGGCAGGATGGATCATTACCAGGTGGTGAGTTTCCGGCCCCCGCCCCAGGGTTGTGCGCTGCAGAGGACCCCGGTCGGCCTCCCGCCGTGGCCTCGAGAATCCCTTTCCTCGGGTTTTTTCGGAGGGGGACCCGATGGCTAATTTTTGTTTTTGTTTTTTCTGGCCGACTTGCTTCCTTCACACCTCTCTTATGGAGCCTACCTCTGACTCCTTCCCTCCCGACCCGTCTCCTCCTGGCTCCCACCCCTCGCACCCTATACCCCGCTGTAAGACCCACTTTTTCTCCTCTTTAAAACTTATATTTGTCTTATTCCTCACTTTCTCTATCATTTCCGAGACATTCCAGTGGATTGTGTACTGGAAATGGTGGTGAGGTCACATACCTTCTCGGAAGGTGATCGCCGTCAGAAATGGAGTGGGTGTGAGAGAAGATGTAAGCACTGTGTAGGGCGGGATGTGCATTTGGTTAAAAAAAAAAGCGGGGTTTGAACAATTGTGCAACTCTGGAGAATAATCGTGGTGATCTTGTCTCTCCGCTCTAGTTAATCTTGTCGTTTTGTCCTTTCCTGTTGTGTTCGCATTTAAAAATGAATGTATTTTTCTCTCCCCACATTTTTGTTTTTTTTCTTTGGCGGGAGGGAAACAAAGTTTTACTAGAAAAAAAAGCTAATCCTGTTTGAAAAATTATTTTTCATTACCTACAAGGTTTTCCACTTTAACCATACAAACTTTCGTATGTTGAAATGAGTGAAAAATGTCTATTTTCATCAGTAGCAGTTTTTCTAATACATTTTTTTCCCTCTGTCATTAGTTCTGGTGGTGGTATTGGAGACTGCTATTGTAAACCCTATTTAAAAACCCTACTGAAATACTTGACTAGTTTGGTGCAGCTAGGTAGCATGCTATTCTATAAACGTTGTGATGGTAATTTCGTTAAACCTGTTTACTGAAGGGGAGGAGAAAAACTAGTGCTGATGGTGAAATTTACAAATGTAGATATGTTAGTGCAGATTTCACCTTTCAGATCTATTTGCACATTTGACACAGAAGCAACTAAGAATTTATGTTAATAAGTACATTTTGGCAAATACGAATGTTACTGAATGATGAAGTCGCCATGTGTGTAATATATATAGCATTTTTCTAAAAGCTCATTCAGCTTCCATTTCATCTGGTAAATGCTGTAAAACCTCCAAATGATCCATATTCTGAAAACTAAAAACATATCTGTATTTTTAGAAGAGTTTGGAAAGTATTACTGCTGCCAGCTTGGAAGGTATTTTTCAAGTTGTTAATGTATACACTTTTGGTGGGTTGATTTTTTTAAAAGATGCATTCTCATTTTTCAATTGGTGGCAAAAATAAGTGCAGAGGTTAAGTATTGAATACTAATACCAGTGAGACTTTTTTTCCTAATTTCTTTTCCTTTTTTCCCCATTCCTGTTTGTCTCCCTTAATGGCATTAGCTGATTTGAAATCTTTCTCTGGGAGTTTTGCTTATCAGAATCAACTGTGTTCTTATGTACAAGTTCTCAAAACATTTTTAACTGATGTAGCAAAGCCTTAAAATATATAGTCACCTTTGCTTAGTAATTATGACTAGTTAACTTACTATTGTTAACTATTGGCTTACTATTATTTAAAAGAATTTTAACACCAAAATACTGAAATTTGCTCTCTCAGTTTTAAGATATTTTATTTTTCTCTATGTTAAAGTCCTTTCAGAATAAGTGGACAATATCATATTTTATTGCCCTTTTTCCCCCCGAACTGGAGGTGTGTCCTCCATAGACTTTGAAAGGGTGGAGGCATTTCTTCAGAGCAGAGAGCAAAAATTAGTCGTAAAGATATTACTCACTTTAAGTAGGTAGGACATCAGTTTGTTTTCTTGGTAAGGCAAAGTGTTGATAAGTTATCTTAGCACAGTTTAAATTTGGATTTTATTCCTGTAACTGTATAATTACATAGTAATTTCATCTGTCTAGTATAACTCTTTAGTTTTGTTGAGAATGGCCTGCCCAGTAACTATATCTAGGTATATGCCAGAGAATCAGCTGATTTGGTGTCTAGAAGATTATTCAGCTGGAGACCAGTCTGTAGCTCTGGCTTATATGATGAGCACAACTGTTGTATGGATTCTTTTAGCTCAAATTTTTATTTTAAACTCTGAAATGATTAATAAACTTGGGCAATGAACAATTTCAGTTGTTGAATGTTAAGAGATGACTGAGTAGGAGATAGGCGAGTATGCTTGAGGTGAAATGGTATTTGATACTGATTTATCATGTAGTAATAGACTTAAAATTTAGCTTTTCATACTGGAGAGTTAGCAGTGATGCCCAGGGACATCAAAATGACTTACTGTCATTAACCAATGCACACACTTTAGCAGCTTTTTCTGTGGTCTCTTATCTTCCATTGTTAAATGGTCTGATTTTGTTAAGCTGTGGATAACAGTGTAGAGCTACAAACTTTATACTGTTAACCTTTCTAATTTCAGAAAAAGCCAGATATGATACATAGTTTCACTGTTGTATGGGAAATTCAGTTTTGTTTGGTAGGAAACAGCAATGTTGCCAAACTATGAAGTAGTTGACATACCTTGGAGATGTTAGACCACATTCTAAATTTGATGTTCTCTATTGTAAAGGATTATGTACTTGTACCAGACTGACTACTAAGATTTCAGAGGTTATTCTATGTCCAAGTTATGTTGGCTTTTTGCTTTAGGTGATAGTTTCCCAAACTGTATACCAAAATGATGATCATAGATTATAACATATTAGTATATTAAAATATACATTTGCTTATTAAAGCCATGAGAGAGTTCACAGTAAAGGCAGTGGTTTGTATTTGTTTAACCTAGATCTTCCTAAACCTTTACAACAGATTATTTTGAAGAAAAATACAAGATTATATTAACATTTTCAAGGTGTTGTCTATGAAAATAATGAAGTACTCATACTGTGAACATCTAGATACTTTACTCTTGCATCTGGAGAACTAGAGCTGCCTTTTATAAATCAGCTGGGAAGGAGGTTGACTATTAATGTTGAAAAAAATAACACGTTTTAAAGTCATCTGGGTTTATATTTAGGTGGTGCTGTCTGTAATTTGTGATCCCTTGGCTTAGTTACTTAGCATCTTGAAGCCTCAGTTTCCTCATATTAGTACCCATCTTACTAGGATTATTATGAGAATATATGATGTAATATATTTTAAAGGTGTGGTATAGAGACTGGAACATGATAAATACTTTTATGAATAACAGGGTACGTATACTGTAAAATATTATATACTTCTGTTTTTGCTGGTGACCACCTTTGTGTCCATTCTTTTATTTAAGAACATGAATATCAACTAGTTCTTTGTTGTTCTTGTTAAGAACTGTGAAAAGTTTTAGGATTTGATTTTACATATTTGCAAGCTAATAATTTCATCTGGTAATGTTTCATGATTGCTGGCAGAAAATAGGAGACTCCCACGTAGGAAACAAATGACATTACAATTCACAGCACAGTAAGCTGCATGAACATCACCATATTTGTGTAGGTTTTCCTTGCAACCATGAGGGTGATGGGTCTAGATCAATGCACTTAGTGCATCACAGCTGAGGAACTCAGGACCAAGGGTCCAGCACTTGTTTAGCAAGGAGTAAACACTGGCAAACAAAGGAGTTCACTTCTTTCTTGGAGGGCAGTTACATGTTCTGGTAACCTTGACCTACTTTGTTGCTTATGTGACTTATTGCAAGAATACACTTAGTATCAGGAAATGGATTAACTTTGTAGACTATCACACTCAGCAAGAATGTGCAGGGACTCTCAGGCCTGTGGAGGACTGCCTTACTCAACAATTATATACTGGATGGATAATATATGTCAATTTTTAGGTGCAGTCATTTACTTTTGTTTTCCATTTTAAAGAAGTATTGCAGTCTTTTTTATTGCTCTCTAGTTACTGTCTTCTATTGGCTCAGGTCAATTCCTTTGATCTTCACTTGTTTCCTTTGAATTTATCAATATTCTTTATCTTTATCTGGTTTATATTCTTGCCACACTGCTTTTACATCATCAAGATTGCCCATTGCTTAATCTAATAGATACTTTTCAGTTCTCTTGCTCCATTTCTGTCACACTGACACTGAATTTTCTTCTTGAAACTCCTTCCTTATTCCTGATATGAAGCTTTCTACTCTTTCTCCTACTTTTCTTCCCTTGAGCTCGTTTTGTACTTATTCCTTAAATGTTGATGCTTTCTATGTCATGAACTATTGTAATAGCCTGCTTGCTATTTTCTTTATCTTATCATCCTTCATATATCTTTTGCACTGCATGAGTCATATTTATAGAATATAAATTTAATTTTCCTTTTTTTGGGTCAGAAATCTTCAGTGGCTTCTTATTGAAATCCCCCTCCCACTGCATTTGTATTAAAACTTTCAAGTATGTAGTTGAAAGAATTGTACAGTTAATCCCCATATACCAATTGCAGGTCTACAGTTACCAACAGTTTGTTGTATTTGTTATTGTATATCAATCTCTTATTTTTGATGATTTCAAAGTAAGTTGCCGATATCAGACCTCACTGCAAACTGCATGTTTATCGTTAGCTTAGAGTTCAATATATGTGGTTATTTTTCTTTCAGATAAAATTGACATACAGTGAAATGTACAAATCTTACATGGCCTATTGGATGAGTTTTGATAAATGCATACAACTGTGTAACCCAAACCACTTTCAAAATACAGAACAGAGATCAGCAAACCACATTCCAACTCCTGTTCATGTATAAAGTTTTATTATAACACAGTCATGTCCATTCATTACAGTGGCAGAATTGAGTACATTTGACCCTTGAACAACATGGATTTGAACTATGCAGATCCACTTATATGTGGATTTGTTTTAATAAATATATTGGGAAACTTTTTAGAGATTTGTGACAATTTGAAAAAATATTTTCTGTAGCTTACTTTATTATGACAGTACAGTATACAATACAGTTAACACACAAAATATGTGTTAATTTACTGCTATCGGTAAGGCTTCTGGCCAACAGGAAGCTGTTAGTAGTTAGGTTTTTGGGGAGTCAAAAGTTATACATGATTTTCGACTGTGCAGCGGGTTGGCACTCCTAACCTCTTCATTGCACAAGGGTCAGCTTCTTTAAGTCAGAGCCCACAAAGCCAGAAATATTTACTATTCTGTTCTTTACAGAAAAAGTTTACTGACCTGTGGTACAGAACATTACTATCACCTTACAAAGTTCTTGTGACTCTTCCTTGTCAATTCCTACCCCTGAGGTGATTATTATTCTGATTTTTTTCATTTCAAATTAGCTTTGCCTATTCTAGAATCATGTAGCATATAGTCTGCAAAGCTTCTTTCACTCTGCATGAAGCTTTGGAGATTAATCTGTTACTGTGTATATTAGTAGCTCATTACTTTTATTGCTGAATAGTATTTCATTGTATAAATTGTATGAATATACTACAGTTTGTTTATCCATTGCTTTATTGATGGACATTTGGGTTGTTTCCAGTTTGGGGCTATTATGGATGAAGCTATAGGGATATTCTTGTTCAAATCTTTTTGTGGACATATGTTTACTCCACTACCTTTCCAAAATTTTGGCGTTGCTAGTCCTTTTAGCAAATTTGGTGGACTTACTGAGTTTCTCTTTTTTTAATTTTTTTTATTTTGGTATCGTTAATCTACAATTACATGTGCAACATTATGGTTACTAAACTCCCCGTTTCATCAAGTCCCCCCCACATACCCGATTACAGTCACTGTCCATCAGTGTAATGAGATGCTATAGAATCACTACTTGTCTTCTCTGAGTTGTACAGCCCTCCCCGTGCCCCCCCACCACATTATGTCTGCTAATCGTAATGTCCCTTTTTCCCCCTTACCCCTCCTTTCCCACCCATCCTCCCCAGTCCCTTTCCCTTTGAGTTTGTCTTTATAACATACAAGTTCCTTGAATGGACCTTCCCAAACATGTTGTGGATAAAGTGAAGGTTCCTACGGCCAGCATTCTCACCTGGCCCTGGTTGGCTAGCTCACTACACACGTGTGGGCAATACATTGTTACTGACTATATATAAAGAGTTCCGCCCGGTGCTCTGGGCATACAGTGGCATGGCTGCAGGAGAGCAGAGGCTGGAGTGGTGGCAGCGCCGAGGTCAGACACTGAGATGGCTGTGCGGGTAGAGAGGCCCAGAGGCAGAGACCGGCTTGCTGCATGCAGACTCACTCTGAGTGGATGGGATTCTAGTGGTTGACCTGCTACCATAGGAATAAAGTTGGGTGTAAACCCTTTCACCCCAAGAACGTTCCATTGTCATTTTTTGGTCTCATTGAATCCATAGGAACTTACCCAGGGCTGAAACCCATTGGTAAGACACATGTACAGTGCCATCGTGGATAAAATGAAGGTTCCTGTGGCCATGATTCTCACCTGGCCCTCGTTGCCTGGTCACTACATGTGTGGGCAATACGTTGTTTTTGACTCTACATAAAGAGCTCTGCACAGTGCTCTGGGCGACACGGTGGCAGGGCTGCAGGAGAGCAGAGCAGAGGCTGGAGTGGTGGCAGCAGCGAGGACAGAGGCCCAGAAGATGGCTATGAGGGCAGAGAGACCAGAGAGACTGGCTTGCCATGTGCAGACTCGCACTGAGTGGATGGGATTTTAGTGATTGACCTGCCGCCATGGAAATAAAGTTGGGTATAACCCTTTCACCCCAAGAACGTTCTACTGTCATTTCTTTGATCACATGGAATCCGTAGTGAACTTGCCTGGGGCTGAAACCCATTGGCAAGACAGCCATATCTTATCAATCCCCTCTTAATATTTA
>JAVSCE010011955.1:0-30403 GCA_032199065.1 Smutsia gigantea
CAAACCTCTACTCCCATCGCACTTGCTAATATTTCATTGTCCAGAACAAGAGACATGGCCAAGCCCAATGTCAGTGTGGAATGAGACTTTGGGCATGACTAGCAAGAAACATGGTTCACTGGAGGCAATGTCACAGCTTACCATGGTGGGAAAGGAACGAAAACAGGAGACAAGAAATCTTCAGGGGCCAGAATAAGCAAGGGCAGCTCCTGAAGGAGGAAGGGCGTGGAAAACAGGGTCTGGGAGCCCTGTTCTTCCTACTCACATCCTGGTGCCCTTGAAGGCTGGAGGATAACCAACTGTTAAGTAAAGACATAAACTGGAAAAGTGTCTGACTGGACATAAATGTTCTGTGGACAATGGAAAAAGGGTGATGTGATGCTAATTATCGGGAAATGCAAATTAAAACCACAATGAGATATCACCTCACACCAGTTAGGATGGCCAGCATCAAAAAGACTAAGAACAGCAAATGCTGGCAAGGATGCAGAGAAAAAGGAACCGTCCTACACTGTTGGTGGGAATGCAAATTAGTTCAGCTATTGTGGAAAGCAATATGGAGGTTCCTCAAAAAACTCAAAATAGAAATACCATTTGACCTAGGAATTCCACTCGTAGGAATTTACCTAAAGAAAACAAGATCCCAGATTCAAAAAGACATATGTACCCCTATGTTTATCGCAGCACTATTTACAGTAGCCAAGAAATGGAAGCAAGCTAAGTGTCCATCAGTAGATGAATGGATAAAGAAGATGTGGTAGATATACACAATGGAATATTATTCAGCCATAAGAAGAAAACAAATCCTACCATTTGCAACTACATAGATGGAGCTATGCTCAGTGAATTAATTCAGGCGGAGAAAGACAAAGTACCAAATGATTTCCCTCACTTGTGGAGTATAACAACAAAGCAAAACTGAAGGAACAAAACAGCAGCAGACTCACAGACTCAAAGAAGGAACTAGCGGTTACCAAAGGGAAGTGGATGGGAAGGGAGGGAGAAGGGGATTAAGGGGCATTATGATTAGCACACATAATGTATATATGGGTCACAGGGAAGTAGTATAGCACAGAGAAGACAAGTAGTGACTCTATAGCATCTTACTACACAGATGGACAGTGACTACAATGGGGTGTATGGGGGAACTTGATAATATGGGTGAATGCAGTAACCACAATTTTGCTCATGTGAAACCTTCATAAGATTGTACATCAATGATACTTTAATTTTTAAAAAGGGTGATGTGATAATTGTGATGGGGTACAGGGCAGCTGCTCTAGATGAAGTGATCAGAGAAGGCTTCTTGGAGAAGGTGACATTTAGGCTGAGCTCTAACCGACAGGTGTCAGACTTGAGGAATGCAGGAGGAAATGAATTCTTGGCAGAGGGAACAGAGAAAGCAAAGGCCCTGAGTTGGTAATGAACTTGGCACATTTGAGGATTACGGAGAAAACCAGGGTGCCAGGAGAGGAGTGAGCAAGGAGGCAGGGTGGGCAAACCCAAATCATGTTAGGCCTTGTAGATTCGACTTTGTCCAGGTGCAGTGCAGTGCCACCGGAGGGACAGTATGACTGAATCGCATGTGCATCTTCCGAGCACCTACTGCATGTCAGGCACTGCTGGAGGCGCCTGGAACTCATCGGTGAGCAAGACAGAGAAACACCCCTGCCCTCATGTAGTGTGAGCTGATTTGCAAATTGAAAAAAAAAAGGTACTGCTTAAAGGGTTCAAAAGCAGGATGCTTGAGTGGAAGGAGAAAAAACTGAGGATGTGAATTGTCAGGCCCAGGAATTGGGAGGTGAGGAAAACAAAAGCAAATTCAAGAATGAGCTTGGAAGATAATCTTCATGACCTTCAGTGAGGCAAAGAGATTCTAAATATTTTTTCTCAAAAAGAAAAAATTGATAAATCAGACTTTCTCAAATTAAAAATTTTGTACTTCAAAAGATCAATAAAATGAGAAGATAATCCACAGACTGTGATAAAAATATTTGCATATCATATGCAGAATATATCAAGAATTCTTAGAATGTAATAATACACATAACCTTTTGAAAGGGACAAAAGATTTGAGCAGATATCGCACCAAAGAAGATGCACAGGTGGCCAACAAGCACAGGAAAAGATGTTCAACATCATTAGTCATTAAGGAGTAGCTAAAGCTACAATGAGCTGCCACTACACACCTGTTAGTATGTCTAAAATTAAAAAGATTGACCTTACCAATTGTTGACAAGGATGTGGAGCAACTAGAACTCATGTGTTGCAGGTGGGAATGTAAAATGGTGTGGCCACAGTGGAAACAATTCGGCAGTTTCTTACACTTCCCGTATGACCCAGCAATTCTACTCCTAAAATGTCCACTTGAGAAATGAGAAATGTTAAATTCACACAGAGATCTGTCCATGGGCATTCATAGCAACATTATTCATAATAGCCAAAAAATGGAAACACATGTCTACATGTCCATTAACTGATGAATGGATCAATAAATCATGGTCTAACCATCAAATGGAAAATTATCCAGCAATAAAAAGGAGTGAACTACTGACACATGCCACAACATGGATGGGCCTCAAAACCATGACGATAAGAAACTAAGCACACCTACAGCCGACAGGAATTGTATTGTGCGCTCAGCTTTGTGTTAAGAGGGTCCGTCTCCTGATATGTGCTCTTATCACAATAAAATAAAAGAGAGAAACCAAACACAAAAGACTACATATTGCATGATTCCATTTACATGAAGTGCAGAAGAGACAAACATCTAGATCCTAAGAGCAGACCCACGGTTGCCTGGGCTGGGAGTAGGAGCGGAGAAGGACCGCCAGGGGGAGAAAGGGACTGGGCGGGACGACGAAAATGAGCGGAAACTGGATTGTGGTGACGGTTGCAGGACTATAAATTTACTAAAAAACACTAACTTGTGTCCTTAAAACTGGGGGCATTTCATAGCCTATAAATCATATGACAGTAAGCTGTTAGCAGGAACGGAGCCGGCGCTGAGGGCGGCCTGAGCCTTCTGGGTTTCTGCCCCTCCCCCTAGGGACTGCCTGGCGTCGCGGCGCCCGGGATGCCACTCGTGTCCCTTTGGCATAGAACCCCGGTGGGGTAGGAACCCGGATGAGGCGCGGTGCGTGGCGTTGTTTACAGAAAACCCTCCGCCATGAGGGAATGAGCCTGTCTTGAATGATTAAAGCTGCAAACCGCAAGTAGTTCGCCTCCCAACTCAGAATTCTCCCAAACCGGGGAGATCAGCTCCCTTCAAGTAACAAGCTGGGGCCCAGGGGAGGCCCTGGAGGCTGCGCAGGTGTAGCGCGCCATTAGTACAGGGCAATTAGGGGCGCTACTGCTGGGGCCGGCCCGACCCCCAGATGCAAGGGGAGGGCGATCTGCCGGGAGACGAGACGGAGCGTGCGCCCGGGAGAGCACCCCTCCGGGTGGGTTGGGGTAACTGAGCCTGGAACCAAAGGGCAGGGTACCCCCAGACCCCTGTGCCCAGAAACTCAGGACACCCCAAGACTAGAGGCAAGGCCAGAAAAAGCACAGGAGCTGAAGTCCTCGCTGTCGGGGTCCCTGAGTGAGGAAAGGGCGCTGGCAGGAGGGCACAGCCTACCCAGGAGAGCGGGGCACGTGTGGGAGCTCCTGGCCCCCCACCAACTCCCGGGCACCCCCAACTCCCCCACGCACCAAGACCCAGGGCCTTGTTAGGAGGGGCGCCGACAGGTGTCAGCCCACCGCACGTCCCGCCCTAAGTATCTTCAAGCTCGGAGTCCAGAGGGCAGTCCCCCTCCAGCCAGCCTGGGGTCCAGGCCCTCTCCCAACAGCCCCATCAGACCAGCAGGGGGCGCTGCTAAACCTTCAGAAGCCTAGCCCCACCCCCACGAGCCACAGGAGCCGGAATTAGCCGGCCACGCCGACCACGAGTAGAACCGCAGGCCCCAGGCGGTTCCAAGGAGCCTACCTGCCCGCCGCTGACTGGACCAGGCACGGACACCTGACCAAAGAGAGTCCATTCATAGGCTGACCAGGGACCTCTCAGGGGCCGCCTGGTGAGAGCAGAGCCAATCAGATGCCTCCCTGGGACCTGGATCCAAAACAGACCCAGAGAGACGCTTGGGGCCTGGCAGGCGCGTCTGGATCCGGAGGAGAGGGAGAGTGAGAGGCTGAGCGCGGTAGAGAGGGCGAGGCAGAGGGCCCTGGGCTCGGCCTCTGCTGGACCCGGCTAGGGCTTGCTCGAACCCAAGTTGTACCCATGGGCCCATGCCTTTCGTGCCTTCCACCCAGACGCCCACTCTTGAATGCCCGTAGTTAAATTAGCCAGGGCGCTTCAGCGCCCCACCCCCCACCCCAAGCGTTGACCTTGGTGAAATGCGGTGCACTTGTTTTTTACTCCAGTGTGTGTTAAAGTGAATTTACCACCATCACAATTTTCCTCGCTTGGACACCCATGTTCATAGCAGCATTATCCACAGTAGCCAAATGGTGGGAAAAAAGCAAGTGTCCATCGACAGATGAATGGGTAACTAAGATGTGGTGTATTCACAGAATGGAATAGTATTCAGCCTTAAAATTTGGAGGAATTTTGTCACATGTTACAACATGGATGGACCTTGAGGACACTGTGCTAAGTGGGGCTGAGGAATGAAATCTGGGTACTCCACTCATCTGCAAAAAGGACACGCGGTAGCTGGTGGAACAACTCAGGATCTGAGCTGGCAGCCGGCCCTCTTGCTGGGCCCCAGCCATGCTAGGCCAGGGCCTTGGGAGTCTGGGAGCCAGGGCAGCAGGAGGCGAGAGAGGATCTGCCTGCAGGGGGCCCAGCTGGCTCTGTGCCATGTGGCTCTGGAAAGAAGCCTCCCAGCATGGCATGACCCCCCACCGCAGGGCAGTGGGTGGAGGGTGCGTGTTGATCCTGCTGGCC
Source organism: Smutsia gigantea (assembly GCA_032199065.1). Classification (NCBI taxonomy): domain Eukaryota; kingdom Metazoa; phylum Chordata; class Mammalia; order Pholidota; family Manidae; genus Smutsia; species Smutsia gigantea. The sequence continues at coordinate 4,928 of JAVSCE010011955.1, forward strand.
ACACGGACTGCTTTTCCAGAGTCCTGAGTCTGCCCACGACAGCTGCTGATGGACATGGTCTCCCTGTACACAGTGAACTGCCAACCACCCCCTGCCATAGATCTCTTTAAGGTTCTTCGGGGCTTGTTCTGTGCCAGGGGAGAAAATGGCATCCTGACCATCCCCTAGTCACAGTGGCTTCTCTGGGCAGGGGGACGGGGTGGGGGTGGGGGAGAAGAGGAAGGGAAAGTCAGAAAGGTTAAGTGACATGCCCAGGGTCACACAGCTGGTAGCATCACAGTTACCCTGACTGCAAAACTCACACTTTCCTAAAACTTTGCTTCTCAACCCGAAGTGTGAATGTGTGTGCTTGGTGGTGGGACAGCGGAACTGGGTGGGAGATTAGCCACAGGATAGACAGTATCTGCCTCTAGAGCATCAGGTTTACTCAGACATTTGGGGTGGGAGGTGGGGAATTGAATGAATGCAAAAAACCTAACATGTTTAGCACTCAAGGATTCCAGTATTAAAGGGACAGAGCATAGCACCCACGTGGAGTTTTCAATAAACCAAGGGATTTTGTGCCAGCAGTGGGTCCCATCATCTGAGTTCATTGGCCTTCACAATTAAGAAAACGTTGGTGGAAAAGTTTGAGAAGGTTGTGCTCCACCTGCCACTTTGGGGAGAAAACCCCACCCTATTTTCTGGCATGTTTGTGACCACTTGCCAAACAGGATGGGTCTCCTGGAACAGATCAGCAAGGTGTCATTTGTAGCTGCCTCCCAGGTTCCCCAGGTTGGCAACATGAATGTCAGTCCCTCAATCCAGAGTCCTGCTGATCTGTTATCTCTGAGTCACAGAGCAGTGTGGGAGGGAGGCAGGCAGGGCAGGGTGCCGTGTGCCCACTTGACAGAAGGCAGAGCTGCAGGCTACAGAGGCCAGGGACTCGCACAGCACAGAAGGAAAGGTGGAGAGCGGTCAAGGGGCCAGGCAGGGGTTCTGTAGCCCCATCTCCTCGTGCTCCTCTGGGCTTGACCTTGATTCCCGCTGCCCAGCCATTGCCAGGCAGTGTCTCGGAGAGAAGTGGAAACTGCAGCTTCTGTCACCTGTCCCCATGGCAGGAGGGGGGCTCAGAGAGACGGACAGCTATGCCCTGAGTCCCTGGAGGCTGGGATGCCTGGAGGTGACAGAGCCCAGGGGGTAAAGGTCGTGTGTGCCTCCCAGGCTGAGTCGCTGCAGCCTTCTGGCAGTCTGTCTGACACCCAGGGATGAGGGGGCCCAGGAGGTGCTCCTGAGAACGTAGGCCTGGCCCGTGCTTTCTGTGCTCAGGGGCTCTGGGCCTGCAAGGGGAGTCAGAGCAGGTGGGGCTCCCACCTTCCTCCTCTCAACAGGAGCTTCTTGACTTTAAAGAGGGATTTTGTTGTTGGTGAGCTTCTGAGTTGGATTTCTCGTGGGAAGGGGTTATGCTACTGAGAGACATTTGGGGCCCTAGCCCCACCCCGCTCCCAGGAGGTGTTGAGTCATGAGCCCCAGGGCCCTCATTGTTCCTCACTGGGCCTCATTAGGGAAGACACCCTGAGAGAGCGAGAAGAGTGTTGGACTGTCAAACAGACCCAGCAGAAAGCCCAAAATAATCACAGCTTAGACAAGATGAAAGTTTTCTTTCCTACTCAAGATGCTTAGAGGTGGCCATGGTGTGTATGGCAAGCAGTGTCACAGTGTCAGGAGCTTGGGTTCCTTCTATACTGTGGCTCTGCCATGTGTAGTTTCAATTTCCAATATCCCTTCATAGTACAAGATGGCTACTGAAGCTCCTGCCATTATATCTGCATTACAGCCAGAGGGAAGGAGAAAGGACAGTAGGGTGTACCTTGACCTTTAAGGACCTTTCCTGCTATTAAACACTCTATTTACACCCAGGCCAAAACTTAGTCACAGGGCCACATCTAAGTGGGAGGCTGGGAGCCTTAATTCCAAGCAGGAAATGCCCAGATAAAATATCAGGGGCTCTAGTCACTAGGCCACGCTGGAGGTGATGGGGGCAGGAACAGGACAGTAAGTGGTCTGTACTACAGCCTTGAGGAGCTGCGTGCCCTTGGGCACGTCCCTTCCCTGCTGAGCAGCTGCCTGCCCCTGTGAAAGGGAGATATAGGAGCACAGGCTCCAAGGCCCCTCCATGCCCTGGTGTTTTGTGACTCTCCAACAGGGAGGCCCAAACCAGGGATAGAAGCTGTTCTTGTTTAAAAGTTGCTTGTTCCAAGGTTTAGAGTCATGTGAGCCTAAGACCCAGTTACTGATTTTCAGCTTGCAAACTGATTAGCCCAGCCGGGGATTGTTAGGGGATGAGCTGGAATGTGCCTGCAGCCCGCCCAGCAAGGAGGCGCAATGGTCCTGCAGACAGACAGGGCTGGGCAGGAGGGGCAGGGGCTGGGAGGGGACAGCCCCCATCCTCCTAAGACAGGAGGGAGCTGAGGGCACAGCAGCCCACCGTCTATCTTGGGGTCCAAGGTGTCGGGGAGAGAGGACCAAGACTGGGTTTGGATGCTATGGGTGAGGAGCAGGAACAGGCTGTCACCACCAGGAGCTGAGATGGCTCTCTGGGGACAAGGCGGGGAGGAAAGGGACAGTGTGTTGCTTTTCCTCATAAGTCCTTCAACAGTTTACTGTTTTCCTAAATGCATCCTATGTATTACCCTGATAGAACACACGGGAACTCTGCAGCCACTGCAGTAATGAAGCCCTGTCTGGCCAGCTGGCATGGGGAGCCAGTGCGCCCCTGTGGCGTGAGCAGAGCCATGGCTCCTGGGAGACCCCATTTGGCGTTCTCACACCACTGAGGGGCGGGAAGGGAGACCTGAGTAGCCTGGCAGGAAGGTGCAGGGGCCCCGAGGAAGAGTAGGGGCTCTGCTATGTCCCAGGCCTGGGGAAGCGGGTGGCATGAAGGTGTGAGAACTACCTGCAGGAGAGACAGATGGGCGGGAAGGGGGAGCTGGCTGGTTGGGGCACAGCGTGAACAAGGCATGGGGTATGGCAACCTTGGCTGGCAGGCAACAGGGACTAAGCTGTGTGAGGTCTGCAGGGGTGTGCTGTGGGGTGGGTGGGGGCTGGCCCAGGGGTCAGGTGAGGTGGAATGTGACCTCCGAGACACTGTGGAGAAATGGGCGCAGGCTGAGTTCTGCATTTGAGTCCATCCATCACCCCCAGTGGCCTGCAATGCCTGCCCAGCCTTCCAAGATGGGTGGGAGGGCTGGGTCCCAAACCGCAGCCCCACAGTGGACTTGGATTTTGTAGAAGGTTCCAGATGCTTGAATGCCAGCTTCCAGCCCCACCCCTTTGAAGTTCTTGGCGCTAGTCAAGGTCTCGGCTCCACACCCCCAAGGCCACCAGGTTACTTCAGGGAGGGCCAGGCAGTGGGCCTGGGGCAGGCCACACACCAGGCTGGCACTCCCCAGAGCTGTCTTCAGCACAGCCCTCAAGAGGTGGAGTTGTTCCCACTCCACAGACTGGAGCCTGAGGCCCTAGGACGTGTGGTACAAGGGCTTTGCTTAGTCCCCAGTCCTGTGTGACATAGACCACCAGGTCCTAGCGTGGGATGGGGTGGGGGGCCCAGCTTGCCAGGCCTGCTCCTGGGGATACCCACACAGCCTGAGGGGTGGGGTGGGGTGGAGATGCCTGGTCACATCAGTCCCACAGCCCCTGAGCCATGCAGGCCCCCAGGAGTGGACTGGGGGCTGCAGAGGAGCCCCACCCCTGGGTCACCAGGGCCCCTGCCCGCCCTCAGCCCAGAGCCCAGAGCCCAGCTGCCTCCCTGAGCAGTGGCTTGGGCCAAGCCTGCAAGGTGTCCCCAGGAGACTGGGCCCTGCTCTGGAAAGAGTGGGGGGCGGGTGAGCTCTGTGGGGCCTCCTTTTCCTCATCCATAGATGAGTCCCTCCTGGTGACCCCACAGGACACTGACAGGGGCCTCCAGGATGGGATTCAGCTCCCACGGGTGGCAGGACTCAAGCAGCCAGGGTGAGAGACTGAGAGATCTGGAGTAGCTGCAGGATCCATCGGGAAGATGCTCCACTCCTCCAGGCCTTGCTTCTGGCACTGCCATCCTGGGAGATGGCGTGAAAGGCAGCTAATGCCTCAGGAAGGACAGTCTCGGGTTCCCCGCATCCCCCACCGGCCCAACTCTGGGCAGGGTTCTTGGCCCAGAGTTCCCTGCTCTGGCATTCTGGAGTTTGGGACCCCAGGAGCTGGGTTTGAGGTCCTGGTTTCTAGCATCTGGGTCTGCAGCCCTCTAGCAACCTGGGAAGGAGATGAAAGGAGTGGGCTGGAGGACACGGTCCCCAAAGTCCAGTAGGACCGAAGCACTCAGGCAGCTGGCAGGTGGGAATCAGAAGCCCCTCATTTTAGAGAAGTGGGGTCTGAGGCCCAGGCCTTTGGAGATGGCCAGGACTCTGTCCCAGAGCACCTCGGCTCTAGGCTGAGGTGAGGATGACCAGCTGTGGCTCACGACACCCACTCTCCTCCTCCATCAGCTGGGGGCTCAGTCCAGCTTCTCTGGCCTGGGAGCATGGGGGCCTTCCTTTCCTAGGGGGCCCCAGGCTGCTGTGCCCCCTCCCAGAGCTGGCTGCTTCCCACCCTCGTCTGGTCTCCTCCTCCGGAGGGACTGGCTCCTGCCCAGACGCCCACTGCCTGCCAAGCCTGCTGGGAGCGCACATGCCTGACCCCGCCCCACCCTCAAAGCTTCCTCTGGATTCGGAGCCTGTCTGCCCGGAAGAAACTGAGGGCAGAGGGATCCAGGGACTCCTCCTCACTGGCCCCACCCCTAAGGGCCTGCAGGAGTTTGCAGGCACACTCTGGAGGCTGTCTTCAGGGGTCTCCCCCACCTTCTTTTCACCTGTGGGGGTGACAACGGAGGGCTGCCAGGCCTGGAGTCATGGGATGGGAGGAGGTTGGCGGGGGTCCCAGCAGGAGGCCTGGCCTGGAAAGGGACCAGGGCCCCTCCGAGCGCTCCCTCCTGGCACCCCTCACAGCACTCCTCAGCCCTGTCCAGGCTGGGAGGGGCCCTGGGGCCCAGAGGGATGGAGGGCTGCCTGGGAGGCCCTCCCTGCACACACTGCCCAGCTGCACGGGGAGGGCCCCAGGCTGGCCCCTCAGCCCCTGCAGCTCTGCCCCAGGCTGCTCTGCTGGCAGTGTCTAAATTCAGAAGAAAGCAGACCAAAAATGACAGGTTGGACCATTTTGTTCTGCCTGCATGGATTTGTCCACAGGTGGTGTGTGTGTCACCACACAGTGTCTAAGCGTATGCCCGTGTGTGTGTGTGCTGAGTGTGTTGAGTGACAATTGCATAGGGGCATATGTGTGCATATGTGGTGGGGGCGGGGGAGGCTGGCTGGGAGGTTTCCTTAAGTGATAAAACACTCTCACACACACTTGGCTATTGGGATATCCAGGGCAGACTTCCTGCCCCAAACATCCCCCTGGCCCTCCATCAGCTGGTCTGAAATCCCTCCATTTGAGCATCTTCAGGTGAAGCCACACATCCCTGAGATGGAGGACCCCACTTGAGCCTGGAAAACAGGTCCTCTGGCAGAGCCCTGTGTTCACCACTTGACCTGAGTAGCGGTTTCCTCACCTGTAAGTCAGGTGAGTCACCTGCTCCCCCTCACAGGAGTTCATGGCCCACGCTGCTGCATGGAGAGCACTAAGCTGGTCTGCCAGTCCCTCGTGTGAGGCCCTTGGGATTTGGGGAGGCTCCTACCTCTCACCCTGCTGCTCCTGCCTTGGGAAGTGTGCCCCCAGCAGGGGATGGTGGCGCTGTCCTGCCAGGGTGGCTGTGTCACTAGCTGGAGGAGGAGGGGGGGGTTTCCTCAGCCGGGACCTGTCCTCTCCGAAGGTCTCCCTGGATCTGTTAGGGCTCCCTCTCCCCTTCTTCCCTTTTGTGCCATCCTACTCAATCCCTGTGAGCCGCTGGAGGCCTGGCCCCTGTCTGCCTCTCTTAAGCTGTGCCCCAGGGCCAGGGCAGTGATCAGGGTTCCCTGCTGCAGGGACAGATGGAAGACCCCACCCAGCACCCAGCCTGCATCGGCCCACTCGTGTTCACGCGCTCCTGTTCTGACACCCACTCCAGAGGAGAGCAAACGGAGGCTCATAGTGGGAAAACCTTGTCCAGGGCCCGGGCTACATCTGATGTCCACACACCCGAGGCACTTTGCCTTTTTTCCTCCTCGTGATACATGGAGGGCTCCTTCTTCCTTAAAAAATACAAAAGTTCTACTTTGTGACTGCATTGGTATAAAGACAAATATATTAATAATATACATGAAAACATTTTCTTTACGTTAATGTAAAGAAAAAAATTTCTCTGATTTTAAACAAAATTGAAATGTTTTATGGGCCTTTGAACGTATTGTGGCCTCAGCTACAATGTTTACTCTGTGTTAAGAGACTCAGCTGGGCAGGGTCCTTGCATCCCAAGCTGATCTACTGGGCTTTGAACTCAGGTCTTTGTAACACCCCCTCCACCCCCCACTACCTCCAGCACTCCTCGCTGCCTGCCACTCTGGGGAAGGACCAGGTGAATTGTTGCTAATTTTTGGCCTTTCTTAATAGCCATCCTATGGCTCTGAACATCTTGTTTCTGACTGCTTGTAACAACAACAATAATAAATAATAATAATAACAAGAGTCCTGACAAAGCCCCTGACATTTTTCAAGCCCTTTCATCTCTGGTGTCTGATCCCAACAATCCAGGGAAGAGCAAGAATAACCACTGTCACCCCCACTTTACAGCTAGGACAACAAGGACACAGTGACATAGTGCTCCCAGCTACTAGGAGCAGAGACCCAGGCTCTGTGTTTATCCTCCCTCTGCACTCTAGGGGAGCTTGCGGCAAGTTGGGGCATGGCTTGGAAATGAACCTGGAGGTGGGAAGCACTAGGTAAGGTGGGAATATTGGAATTCAAAGCGCAGGAGGGTGCAGATGAAGGGGAAGAGTGGGGTCATGTAAGCAGGAGAGGGAGAGACACCTTCTGGGTGCCCATAGGAGAGGAAGAGCCCACAGCAGCCTTCTGGAAGGATCTGAACTGGGCAGGGGGAGTAAAGGGACCCAGGAGATATCTAGGAGGCACAACCATAGGGTACATGGAGGCAAATGGGAGGGGGTGCCAGAGATGCTTCCTAGATGTCAGCGTTCAGAGGATCCGGAAGCTGGACAAACCACAGCGCATGTAGGTAATTAATGACAACAGCACAGCGGAAGCTTTCTCAATCCAGTTGCACTTACTCTGCACTGAGCCACTGCACACCCTCTGTAAAGCACATGCGCAGAAAATTAAAGGATGCTACCAACCCTTTCCAAAACTTACCCATCCTTGCCAGTGAAATGGGTATACTTTCAAGGAGCTCCTGGAACCTTTAAGCCCCTCCTCCCAACCCACCCTGGGCTGGGAACCCCTCAGAGGGGCTGCCTCGTGCTTCCGCCTCACAGTCTTCAGCCAGCCTCCCCAGCCTCTCTATACCTACTGGACAGGTTGATGTAGGTCCTTTAATTGAACAGTACACAAAACACTAAAATATGAGTGCAGTCACTGTTTCTATGAACATGTTTTGAAAAGATTTGTTAGAAGTAATTTCGTTTGAAAAAATTGCTATTGATATAGGTATAGATGAGATCATTGGAAAGACTGGGAGGAAAATGTAAAATCTTAGAAGGATCCTGCACAGAAATCTGCTTCCAAGCTCCCCTCTGGGCTTGTGCACAGGGCTGCTCAGGGCACAGCAGCCAGCTCCCAGCAGGGCCAGCCCCAAAACAGAAGTCAGTCCTTTTATAACCTAATCTCAGAAGTGACTATCCTATTACTTCAGCTCTTTTCTGGTTACTAGAAGCAGTCATTACTTCCTGGCCACACCAAAGGGGTGGGAATAATCCCCGGAGGGATCCTGGGGCCATCTTGAAGGCTGCCTACCACAACCTCCCAGGGACGCCACGCCCAAGGAGTTGGGTAAGAAAGGTCTCTTCTCCCTAGGATCACACACACTCGTAACAGCACTTACTCTGTGCCAGGCGACCTTTATGGACCCCTTGCTACCACCCTATGAGGTCAGCATTACCATTTCATGGGGCACAGAGACTGAAAATTATGTATTCTCAAATCACACAGCCAATGAGAGCTGGAGCTGGCTGGGATCCAAAGGCATGCGGGTTTGAGCCCACGGAGGAAGTTTGCTTGGGCGTGGTGTGTCGTGAAGCCTGCGAGATGTCAGCAGTAAGCCCCCCGGGGGGAGCCACTATTTGGGTCTGTAGTTTAGGAAGCCATGGGGTCAGAACTGGTACTCTGGGCGCCCTCAGCCAGGGGTGGGCTGGGGGGTTCACCATCCCGGAAGAGGGGGTGCAATCAGGACTGAGGAGGACTCTGTCCCAGGAAGGCCAGAAGGGGACACTGTGGCCTCCCCCTCCGTGGAGTGGTGGGGAAGGGGGACCAGAAGGCGGAGTGAGGGCAAGGGGGCCACATCTGGGAGCAGTCTGCAGGTGGAAAGGCATAAGGGGCAAGGCCACTGGTGAGGGGATATGGGGACAACGGCTGAGGAGGGGGTTGTGCATTCTGTTTGGGGTGGGTAGGTGCGGGGTGCCACCCGGGGGCCTGGCTCTGGCCACACCCTTGGCCTTCTCACAGGCCTGCTGCCCTAGACCCCGCCCAGGCTGACTCCCCCGGATGTGGCCTCCAGGTCCCCAGCCCAGGGGCGACAGAGTCAGGAGTGTGTCACAGGTGCCCCACCCAGAGGCTGTGCCCCCTCCCCACTGGTCCAGCCCCTTTGCCTGGCATCCTGCTGGCTGTGCTCTGCCCTCTGCCCCTACTGCTCTGGGAGTTGGAGCTTTCCATGCAGCGACCCAACCCCTTAGCCCGAGCTGAGTCAGTGCCAGGCGCCTCCACCAGGAAGCCCACCAGCGAATCTCAGACCGTCTGAGCATGCGGATGAGGGATTTGTGCGCAGCTGCAAGAATGCTCCCCACACCGCAGCCCAGCCCCCGCAGATACTTGGTTTCTCCCTAGAACCAGCTTCTCGGCACTCACCAGGCGCCACAGGCGCTGCAAGTCTGGCCCTCCTCTCCAGCGGCCCTTCCAGCACTTCCTGACTGGCCTCAAATTCTCCCCAGCCAACACTGGACAGCATCCTTGCTGCTCCTTGATTCCCCCTCCGGAGAGGCCTCCACTGACCCGTAGGCAGCTGGAATCCGGGTGCTAGGCCCTCACAATGGACCTTGCCCAAGGTAGGCCTGGACTCCCCTTTGTAGCCCCTGGATCCTGGCCCACCTCTGAGACTTTGCCCAAGCTGCTCCCCTGCCTACCATGCAACCCTCCTTTCTCCAAATGTCCAGATCTTTCCCATCCTTCAAGGCTCAGCTCAAAGCCCGCTTACTGAGCTGGAAAAAGTGACCTGGTCTCTCTGGGCCTCAGTTTCCCCAGCTGTAACATGAAGCAAATCAGTCCTCCTGTGTGGAAGGGAGCTGGGAGGAGGGCAGAAGCCTCGGCCAGGAGGGGAGCCAGGCACCCAGAAGGAGCCCCTGAGCCTCAGGCCCTCCCGGCCCATCCACCCAGCCCACGGTGCCCCTCATCCCCGCCAGGTGCTGTCTAAGCCTTGCCAGGTGGTGACGCGCTGCAGCAGCCCATCCTGCCCCCCAAACCAGCCAAGGCCCCAGAAACGCGGCTCGGAGCCCCCGCGGGAGAACATCTGCGCGGAGCTGCTGAGAGGGGAGGGCGGGGTGAGGTCCGGGCGGCCTGGGCTCCGCTCCTCCCACGCCGCTGGGCCAGGGCCGGGTCGGGGGCCGTTTCCGGTTGCTCCCCTGGGCGGTCCACGGCTCGGGAGGGCCCGGCCCGGCCCCGCCTGACCTCGGCTTCGGCTGCTGTAAAACAGGGCGACGGCACCGCCTCCAAGCCGTGTCCCCTCTGCGGGCTTTTCGGGGGGCGTTTCATTGCCCACTACTGAAGCAGTCACTGGGAAAACCCAGGGAAAAAAACGGTTTCTGTGACCTGCGCTCCACCCCCGGAGATGCCTCGCTGCTGCCGGAGCCGCCTGGGGAGCTCAGGGCCGCGACCCCGGGATCCCCTTTTCCAGATGAGGAAAGAGGCGCATGCGTTCTCAGCGGCCTCCCAGGTCTCCGCGGGGTGGGGTGCGGTCGAGGTTTAAACCCGGACCTGAATGTTCTCATCCAGCCGCCGGCCCAGATTTTTTCCTCGGTGAGGACGGGCCGCCATCGTGTCAACTGCCCCAGCCCGGCCTGGGGGCAACACCAAGTAGCACCACACAGCTGGGACCCAGCAGCTCGCCCCCACGCCCCCAAGGTTTGCGGGTGGCGGCGTCGCGCGTGGACGCGGTCTGTGGCCTTAGGGGTCTGCGCCTCCGGGGGCCCCGCGGGGAGCGGCTCCCGGCCCCCTGCGCGTGCGCCCCCGCCCCTCTCTCCCGCCTGAGATTAGGTAGGAACTTGAGTTCTGCCCCGGCCCTGATGCGGAGGACTCATCTGATGTCCGTTCAGACGCTTGGCCTCGCCTTGCAAACTCCCCCGCAGCTGAGCCCCCCCCCCCGCCCCCGCTTCTCTCACGCTGGATCTCTCTCTTGCTCCAGCCAACCCAGGCCTTGTACGGAGAGGGATTGTCGACCTATTTTATGGGTGGCGAATGGGCTTAGGAAGTGCCTTGCCCAGGGATCTGACTCTCCTGTGCTCTTCCTGTGCATGTGGACGCCCTGCCCCCTTTGGAGGCCCACCTTGCCCAGCAAGCCGCCTCTCCACTTAATGACTCAGCCCCAAGCCCTGGAGTGGGGTCCTCTGTTTAGGGCCCCTGGATGCTCCCTGGGGAGGGCACACACATGTCCTCTTCTTCCTCCAGCTCCGCAGTCCTGCGGCCTGGGCCGGACCACTATAGGGCCTGGAAGAAGGCCCTATATCCCCACCCGCAGGGGCACGGGGCTCAGTGACTGAGAGCTCTCCTGGGCTGGGCCGGCTCTTCTGGGGCCTGAGGGCTGCTCCCACCTCTCTGGGTTCTGCCTGGGGGTCCTCTGCCCAGCTTCCACCTCCTCCTTTTTCCAATAAGGGCACCCTGGTTTTCGTGGTATGGTGGGTGGAGGTCCCCCATCCTCCCAGCTGTGGGCCTGGCCTCAGCACATCCCGCATCTGGAGATGAGCACTCAGCCAGCAGGTGGGGAGGGCGCTGGCACTGCCAGGGCCGCCTCAGACAGGATCTCATCCAAGGTGGTAGAAAAGTGAGGTTGAGAGGCAAAAAGCATGGTCCCGGTGTCACAGAGCCCTGGGCCTCACGGGACCTGCCTGCGTGGCTTTTTGGCTTCAGGCTGTTTGCAGGGGTCAAGTCCCCACAGACTCTGAGCACCTTACGGACTAAGACCAGTTGCTCAGCCTGAGCCGGCGAGGTGGGGGCATCGCTGTTCCCTTCTCCACTCATTCATTCAGCACCTGCTCTTTGAGACAGCATCAGGCAGTGTCCTGAGTGGCCCACACAGCCCTGCCCCACCAGGCTCACCACCTGCGACACAGGAGGTGATCCATGCCACAGAACTGTGGGGAGGGGGCAAGGTACAGGGGAGAGTCCCTGAGTAGGAGACACTGACTGACTTGTAGGGTGAGTCTGGACCTGACTAGTGAAGGGGCTGGAGGCTGAGCAAAAGAAAGTGCTTCGAGCAGCTGGCCTGGAGACTGGAAAGGACTCCCAACTCCCTTGAAGGAACAGTGGGGTGGGGGCGGGGAGCAGGGCCACCGTGGGGCATTGTGGGCCCCACTCAGGCCTTTGGACTGTAGCCGAGCAGCCCAGAGGACCCGCGGGTGGGTTTTAAGTGGGGGTGTGTATTAGGATTTTAATGGATCCCTCTGGCCTCAGTGCCTTCCCAGGGTTCTGCCAGCTTGGGAAGAAGGGAATTCCTTGCCCCATCCTGCAAGAGGGTGATGTTGCCTTCTCACCCTGGTGTGGTCTTGTGGGAGAAGGAGGAGCTGGGGAGGGTGACTGGTGGGATGCCCATTTTTGCAGTAGGATCGTGGCTGTGCTGAGCTGGATGGGACAAAGAGCACAGTTCTGTCTGCACCACTGTGAGAAGGCTTTCCAGGAGAGGGGCCCAGGCTGCAGAGGAGTAGGAATCATCAGAGAGGTAAGCCAGGAGGCAGGGAGGGAGCAGGGGACAGGTCCAGAGGGAGGGAACAGCACGCGAAGAGGAACAGAGGCAGGAGAGAGCACAGTATGCCCAGGAAAGCCCTGAAGCAGAACTAGAGTGTAAAGAATCTGGGGTCTGTCTGCGCATCTGTCAGAGTCTCTCTCTGAGGCTGCTAAGGTGCAGGCGGGGAGCAGAGAGACAGGCCCCCACGTCTGGGTGGGCTGGTAGTTGCAAAGGGGGCGAGAGGAGGAGGCAGAGAAGGCCGCCTCAAACCCAAGCTGTCAGGTGGTGGAGGGTTAGCTGGTAGACGGAGGGGGAGTTGAAAGTGGAGAATAAACCTTGTGTTTATCTCTGCTTCCTCTGGAAATTTCTTAAAACTGATGGCAAAGAATAAAAAAGGCATAAACACGAGAGAGAGAATATGGCTGGATGGGAGGTCCCGCACATTTTAGGAAGATAGAAACTGACAGGACTCAGCGGAGAGAAGGGAGCAGCCACCGCGTGCCTCCCTGGGATGCCTGAGAAAAGCACCCATGTGCTGGCAGAAACTGATGGGATGGGTCTGGGCACTGTTGGGGGGCCAGTGTGGGGTCAAATGATAGCCTGTGTGGCAGACAGCTCCTAAGGTAGCCCCAAGGATTTCCTGTTCATGCCCTGGGTAACCCTTCCACTCGAGTGTAGGTAGGATCTGTGACTTGCTTCCACCTAATAGCATACCATGCAGGGGATGGGATGTCCCACCTCTGTCGAAGCAGAGTGGACTGAGGGCTCCTTGCTGCCCGGATGCAGTAAGCAGCCATACTGAGGAAGCCCATGTGGTAAGAGGCTGTGGGTGGCCCCCAGCTGACAACCAGCAAGAAGCCAGGGCCCTTGGTCACAGCCACAAGGACATAAATCCTGCTGGAAAATTAATCTGGGAGCAGGTTATTCCCCCAGCTGACCCTCGAGATGAGCATTCAGTGCATGACAGCTTACTCACACAGGTATGGGACCCTGAGCAGAGGACCAGCTCAGCCAGACTCCTAACCCCTGGGGACTGGAAACTAATAAATGAATGTTGTTTTATGCTGCTAAGTCTGTGGTAATTTGTTACACAGCATAGAAACTGACGTACTCCCAACCCTCCCAGAGGTGCTCAGCCAGGCAGGTCCATCCACATCCCTGTTTCCACCCATCCTCCTGCAGGAAGACAAGATGCATAATCTCTGGAGAGAGATTCCAGAATCAGGGCATCAGGCATGGCAGAGGCAGGGATGGGTGCGGTGCTGAAAAAGGTGCTTGAGTGACCGCAGCTTCCCAGCCCTTCCTGCCCTGCTCCAGAATGACAGGAATCAAACATGAATCCCCAGGTAGAAGACTGGTGAGATCTTCAATGGAGAGCCAATAGCATTACCACCAGAAGATCCCCGAGTCCTCACTGTCTGTCCCTTGCTGGAAGGACCATGTGACTTGCTCCAGTGAATGAAAAGAGTGGAAGTGACATGTTGCACTTTCCAAGTGAAAGTTTGAAGAGTCATCCTGTGGTCCCACCTTTGCTCTTCCTCTCTACCACAGAAGAGTAAGTCCTGGATGGAGGCAGGTCCTTCATTCTAGGTCCCAGAATGAAAAGGACATGTGGATCAGAGCTGCAGTGACCTGTAGACACCACATAACATGAGTGAGAAATAAACCTTTGCTGTTGTGTGCCCATGAGATTTGGGGGCTGTTTGTTACTGCAATATAAGTTAGCAAAGCTGACTGATACACCCAACAGAAAAGCTGACTGGATGCGTGATAACCCAACAGGGAATCCTTCCACACACAGAGGTTCCAGATGGCTTGTCTGTACTCCACCCTGGTGGGAGGGGCAGCCAAGGATTGCCAGGCATTAGACAAAAACCTCCAATAGGGGGACAGAGGCCAAGTGAAGGGAGGAAAGGGAGTGGGATGTAAAGAGATGATTCAGGGAATAAAAGAAGATGTCAAAATAAATCCTAATTATTTAGAAAGGACATTAACCCAGAATGATATTTGTTTTAGTGGCACAAAGAGCTTGTGGAAATTTAAAAGATGGTTGTCAAAATAAAGGGCAGAATAAAAACTTAGGGAAATCCCCTAAAGAGTAGAACTAAATGACAAATAAAAAATTAAAAAGACAATAAAATTTGAGAATGATCCTGGAGTGCTAAAGTATAAGCCCAGGAGACCTAGGGGGAGAGGCCTGCAGGGCACAAACAGCCTCAAAAAGACCGACCACAAGCACAGCACCGTGATTTGGCAGAGTCCTTTAGAGCACCAGGGATAAATAAAAGATCCAGTACGGATCCCAAGAGGAAAAGGAAGTTTCATATAAAGGGTTGAGGATCACAGAGGTTGTGGGCTTCTCTGCAGCAATGGAAGCTAGAAAGCAATGGAGAAATGCCTTCAAAATGTTGGTGCAATGATTTTCAACTTGAGATTCTATACTTAGCCTAGGTATAGCCATCACCAGGCATGAGGTTGGAGGAAGACCTTTTCAGATGTGCAAGAATTATGCATATCAATCTTCTATGCATCTCTTCTCAGGTACATGCTGGAGGATGTTCTCTAGCAAAATGAGGGAGGAAGCCAAGAAAGAGAAAGACATGGGATCCAGGAGACAGGGATACAGTCAAGAGAGATGCAAAGAGGACACCCAGGTCAGCAGTAGCCATGCTACAGGCCCGGGCAGCAGCCAGGGTGGACTGTTCAGGAGGGTGGCATCTAGGGGGGAAGTCAGTGGGGCAGTGGTAAGGACAGATTCTATGATGCATAGGAAATAGTACTGAGAGATTGTTGGAGCTATGGGAAGACTTAGAGATGGGTACAAAGAAAGCTGTTAGTTATCCATTGCTGCATAGCAAATTGCCACACATTTACCTTACAGTTTCTATGAGCCAGAGGTCTGGACATGACTTATCTGGGTCCTCTGCTTAGGATCTCACAGGGCAACATTCAAGTGCTTGCTGGGATGGCAGTCACATCTGAGGCTCGCCTGGGGAAGGATCCACTTCCAAGCTCACTGAAGTTGTTGAGGAAATCCAGTTCCTTGCTGTGTAGGACTGAGGGCTTCAACTCCTTGCTGACTGCTGACCAGTGGCTGCCTTCAGCTCCCAGAGGCCAACTGTGGGCCCCCCAACAGAGCAGCCTGCAACGTGACAGCTTGCTTCTTCCAAGCCAATAAGGGAGCAAGAGACTCCAGCAGGATGGGTGCTGCCATTTTACATCACGTGGTGACATATATCCTTTGCCAGTTCTGTGAGTTAGAATGAGTCATAGGTCATGCCCCAACTCAAGGGGAGGGGCCGCAGAAGGGTGCACACACCAGGTGGTGGGGATCTTTGGGAGCCATTTTTGAAGCAGCCTAAACAAAACTAATCATGAACTTCATAAAACACTAAAAGATAAACTGGAAAGGAAATAAGACCACAGTGCATTACTTGGCTGCGCAGCAAACAATGTTTCTATAATCATTATGCTGAAACAAGTAAATATTGGATTAAGCAAAAATTGTCCCATATTGGTACTGGGAGGTGCCCCAGGGAGGGCATGATGAGTGGGTGTGTTGCAGGAGGCTGAGAAGGCTAAATCGTTGGCATCCATCAAAGGAAGTCGATAGATAAGGGCTCAAATGGGTAAATCAAGGAACAGCAGTGCAAACATGTTATTTATAAACATGGAGATAAAATCCAGAAGAAGAAGCCAAAGAGTTGAATGTGGTGGTTTCGGGGCTGGGTTGGCAGTGGGACAATGGGGGAAGGGCTGCTGCCTTTCACTACAGGCCTATCTTTTTAAATTCTGTGTATATCGTGTGTATACTTTAAACTCTTGCATTAGGTAAAATACACATTAATTGATAGAGAAAGGATAAGGGGGAGGGGAAACATGCCCAAGAGTGTACAGCCAAGCCCCAGGGATCCTGAGCAATCATCCTCTTTACCCTGGGGGAAGGGGCTCAGCGGATTCAGGGGGGAATGGTAGGTACCCTGGGCGCACCCCACTGCTGCACGCCCTGGGAACACAGTAACCTGAGCTTCCAGGGAGAATGGCACTGCCTGGTGGCTGGGAAGCCTAGAGCTGAGGGACTGGGAGGCTGTGGGAGGAGAGAGGTGGTGGGGAATCGGGGTCCCTCCCACTGGAAGCAGGAGGACCCACAGGCTCAGAAGGAGAGGCCCCACCCCAGGGAGGCCACACTCCATCTCTCCACAGACATATCCTGGGAAGGTTCTGAAGCCTCTGATGAGGTTTGTTTTGTTTTTAATTCAGTAGATTTTGTATAATTTGTTTTTTATCTATCTGTCAATTTATTTTTAAATTTTGCTATCATTAATGTACAATTGCATGAAGAACATTATGGTTACTAGACTCCCCCCATTATCAAGTCCCCACCAGATACCCCTTGACAGTCACTGTCCATCAGCATAGTAAGATGCTATAGAGTCATTACTTGTCTTCTCTGTGTTGTACTGCCTTCCCCGTGTCCCCCACCCACATTATACGTGCTAATCATAATGACCCTTTTTCACCCTTATCCCTCCCTTCCCACCCATCCTCCCCAATCCCTTTCCCTTTGGTAACTGTTAGTCCATTCTTGGGTTCTGTGAGTCTGCTGCTGTTTTGTTCCTTCAATTTTTTCTTTGTTCTTACACGCCACAGACGAATGAAATCATTTGATACTTGTCTTTCTCTGCCTGGCTTATTTCACTGAGCATAATACCCTCTAGCTCCATCCATGTTGTTGCAAATGGTAGGATTTGTTTTCTTCTTATGGCTGAATAATATTCCATTGTGTATATGTACCACCTCTTCTTTATCCATTCATCTACTGATGGACACTTAGGTTGCTTCCATTTCTGGGCTATTGTAAATAGTGCTGCAATAAACATAGAGGTGCATATGTCTTTTTCAGACTGGGCTGCTGCATTCTTAGGATAAATTCCTAGGAGTGGAATTCCTGGGTCAAATGGTTTTCTATTTTGAGTTTTTTGAGGAACCTCCATACTGCTTTCCACAATGGTTGAACTAATTTGCAGTCCCACCAGCAGTGTAGGAGGGTTCCCTTTTCTCCACATCCTCGCCAACATTTGTTGTTGTTTGTGTTTTGGATGTTGGCCATTCTAACTGGTGTGAGGTGATATCTCACTGTGATTTTAATTTGCATTTCTCTGATGATTAGTGATGTGGAGCATCTTTTCATGTGCCTGTTGGCCATCTGAATTTCTTCTTTGGAGAAGTGTCCATTCAGCTCCTCTGCGCATTTTTTAATTGGCTTATTGGCTTTTTGTTTATTGAGGTGTGTGAGCTCTTTATATACTTTGGATGTCAACCCCTTATTGGATATGTCATTTATGAATATATTCTCCCATACTGTAGGATGTCTTTTTGTTCTACTGATGGTGTCCTTTGCTGTACAGAAGCTTTTTAGTTTGATATAGTCCCACTTGTTCGTTTTTGCTTTTGTTTCCCTTGCCCGGAGAGATATATTCATGAAGAAGTTGCTCATTTTTATGTCCAAGAGATTTTTGCCTATGTTTTTTTCTAAGAGTTTTACGGTTTCATGACTTACATTCAGGTCTTTGATCCATTTTGAGTTTACTTTTGTGTATGGGTTAGACAATAATCCAGTTTCATTCTCTTACATGTAGCTGTCCAGTTTTGCCAACACCAGCTGTTGAAAAGGCTGTCATCTCCCCATTGTATATCCATGGCTCCTTTATCATATATTGATTGACCATATGTGCTTGGGTTTATATCTGGGCTCTCTAGTCTGTTCCATTGGTCTGTGGGTCTGTTCTTGTGCCAGTACCAAATTGTCTTGATTACTGTGGCTTTGTAGTAGAGCTTGAAGTTGGGGATCATAATCCCCCCAGCTTTATTTTTCCTTCTCAGGATTGCTTCGGCTATTCGGGGTCTTTTGTGGTTCCATATGAACTTTAGAACGATTTGCTCTAGGTCATTGAAGAATGCTGTTGGTATTTTGATAGGGATTGCATTAAATCTGTAGATTGCTTTTGGCAGGTTGGCCATTTTGACAATATTAATTCTTCCTACCCATGAGCACGGGATGTGTTTCCATTTGTTGGTATCTTCTTTAATTTCTCTCATGAGTGTCTTGTAGTTTTCAGAGTATAGATCTTTCACTTCCTTGGTTAGGTTTATTCCTAGGTATTTTATTCTTTTGGATAAAATTGTGAATGGAATTGTTTTCCTGATTTCTCTTTCTGCTAGTTCATCATTAGTGTATAGGAATGCAACAGATTTCTGTGTATTAATTTTGTATCCTGCAAGTTTACTGAATTCAGATATTAGATCTAGTAGTTTTGGAATGTATTCTTTAGGGTTTTTATGTACAATATCATGTCATTTGCAAACAGGGACAGTTTGACTTCTTCCTTACCAATCTGGATGCCTTTTATTTCTTTGTGTTGTCTGATTGCTGTGGCTAGGACCTCCAGAACTATGTTGAATAAAAATGGGGAGAGAGGGCAACTTTGTCTTGTTCCTGATCTTCAAGGAAAAGCTTTCAGCTTCTCACTGTTAAGTATAATGTTGGCTGTGGGTTTGTCCTTTATGGCCTTTATTATGTTGAGGTACTTGCTCTCTATACCCATTTTGTTGAGAGTTTTTATCATGAATGGATGTTGAATTTTGTTGAATGCTTTTTCAGCATCCATGGAGATGAGCATGTGGTGTTTGTCCCTCTTTTTGTTGATGTAGTGGATGATGTTGATGGATTTTCAAATGTTGTACCACACTTGCATCCCTGGGATGAATCCCACTTAATCATGATGGATGATCTTTTTGATGTATTTTTGAATTTGGTTTGGTAATATTTTGTTAAGCATTTTGCATCTATTTTCATCAGGGATATTGGTCTGTAATTTTATTTTTTTGTGGGTTCTTTGCCTGGTTTTGGTATTAGAGTGATGTTGGCCTTGTAGAATGTGTTTGGGAGTATTCCGTCCTCTTCTACTTTTTGGAAAACTTTAAGGAGGTCTTCACTAAAAGTTTGATAAAATTCAGCAGTGAAACCATCTGGTTCAGGAGTTTTGTTCTTAGGTAGTTTTTTGATTAACAATTCAATTTCTTTCCTGGTAATTGGTCTATTCAGATTTTCTGTTTCTTCCTGAGTCAGCCTTGGAAGGTTGTGTTTTTCTAGAACGTTGCCCATTTCTTCTAGGTTATCCAGTTTGTTGGCATATAATTTTTCATAGTATTCTCTCATAATTCTTTGTATTTCTGTGGTGTCTGTAGTGACTTTTCCTTTCTCATTTCTGATTCTGTTTATGTGTGTAGACTCTCTTTTTTTTCTTGATAAGTCTGTCTAGAGGTTTATCTATTTTGTTTATTTTCTCAAAGAACCAGATCCTGCTTTCATTGATTCTTTCTATTGTTTTATTCTTTTCAATTTTAATTATTTCTGATTTAATCTTTATTATGTCCCTCCTTCTACTGACTTTGGGCCTCATTTGTTCTTCTTTTCTTGTTTCATTAATTGTAAGTTTAGACTGTTCCTTTGGGATTGTTCTTCTTTCCTGAGGTAGGCCTGTATTGCAATGTATTTCCCTCTTAGCACGGCCTTCGCTGCATCCCACAGATTTTGTGGTGTTGAATTATTGTTGTAATTTGTCTCCATATATTGCTTGATCTCTGTTTTTATTTGGTCATTGATCCATCGATTATTTAGGAGCATGTTATTAAGCCTCCATGTGTTTGTGGGCTTTTTCGTTTTGTTTGTGTAATTTATTTCTAGTTTCATCATACCTTTGTGATCTGAGAAGCTGGTTGGTACAATTTCAATCTTTTTAAATTTACTGAGGTTCTTTTTGTGGCCTAGTATATGATCTATTCTTGAAAATGTTCCATGTGTACTTGAGAAGAATGTGTATCCTGTTGCTTTTGGATGGGGTGTTCTGTAGATGTCCATTAGGTCCATCTGTTCTAATACGTTGTTGAGTGCCTCTGTCTCTACTTATTTTCTGTCTGGTTGATCTGTCCTTTGGAGTGAGTGGTGTGTTGAAGTCTCCTAAAATGAATGCATTGCATTCTATTTCCCCCTTTAATTCTGCTTATAGTTTTTAAAAATCTAAATAATAAACATTTCTGGTAAAAACATTGGGAAGGTACCCAGTATCTTGGAAGAGCAGCATCCAAGAGTGGCAGCTGCTCCGAGGCTCTCTGGTTGCCCAAGTGCCCTGTCCTCTGTTGATGTCAATCTCCCTCCTTGCCTCCCTCCCTCACACGAGTGTCTCATGAGCTCTGACCCCATGTCTGCACCCTGCTTTGTTCACCCAGCCACCTGTCCAGGCACTCTTTCCACATCAAGACCCCCAGAGAGCCATCTTCCTCCTTTCCAGGCCCCTGTGCCAGAGAACCCGATTTGTGCACCCTGTCCGCAGTGGTGGGTGTTAAAGGTGGCTGTAGGAATTTGCTCTTATTAACTCAGCTGCAGGTGGGACACCTCTGCACACCCTGTCTGGCCCCCTTGTGGGGAAAAACTGGCCCTGGGCATCTGGGTCTGGCTGGGACACTGTCCCAGGCCAGAGTCCCAGGCCCAGCAGTGTGGCCTGAACATCTGAGAAGAGTTGAGGAAAAGGAGGTGGGGCAAAGGAATGGTGGGGAGGTGTAGGGGGATAAAGAGAGTTCTGGGGGTGCCTCAGTGCCTGGCAGCCTGTAAGAACATGGGCCCAGTGTAGGACTGCCCTCCTGCCACTGCAGGGCTGAGCTCTGGCTCAGACCTGGCCCGGAGTGTGGTGGTTGGATGGTGATTCTGGCTTAATTGCTTACTCCCTTCATATTCTTCAAAGTGGCCTTGGGCGGCTTGCTTAACCTCTCTGGGCCTCAGTTTCTGCAACTGTAAAATGGGTGTGACCCCTGTTGTAGTAGACACAGGAGACAGCAGGGAGGGCAGAGAGGAGTTGGGGCCCTCCCAGAGGAGGGGTAATGAGAGTGGTCTGTGATGGGAAGTCCACAAAAATGGAAATGGAAGGAGATATGTTCCAGAATTTTGGTCTGAACTGGCCACTCTGTGGCTCCAGTCCCTCCTCTGGCAGGGCTGGCACGCGTAGTGTCCAAGCCTCAGTTTCCTCAGCCAATAATGGAAATGACAGCCCCCACCTTGGAGGGACATAGCTGTCAGGCATGATCCTGCACACCCAGGAGCCCCTGCAGCCCTGGGCATGTCAAGCCAAGTCTCCCCTTCTCTTCTTCCTGGAGGTGGTTTGGCCAAGTCCCACTTACGGTTCTGTTGGGGAGCCTGATTTTGGCATAGGTCTATTTCCAGAGACAAGGAGTGTCACTATGTCCAGGGCCCTGGGGGGTGTCTGGGCTCCTTTCTGAGCCTTGGTCTCCTCCAATCATGGCTTGGGACCTAGAAGGGAAGTTCTGGGGTTGGGCATCCTGGAGTAAAGGCTGTTGAACAGTAAAGGTTGGGTTGGCACCAGGCTTTCTGTGGCCCTAAAAGGAGGGCAGAATGAGGCAGAGTGTAGGGTTTGGGAGCAGACAGCAGACATCCACCCAGGGACATTTGGGGGTCACACCCACCTTGTCCTAGATTTCTGGAGCAAGGTGGATGTCTCTTTCTAGGCACAGACCTCAGTCTCCACTCCCACCCTTGCCCAAAGCCAGGTCTGGTGAGTCCTAATGCAGAACTCCCACTTGTCCTGGACCAGGGTCACAGGGTGCTCCAGGCACCCCATGAGCATGTACTCCTGAGCTGGCTGCTCCCCTGCAGCTACAGGAAGGGTTATGTTTTATCCAGCACCCTGTATGCACATATTCAGTTATAGAAGTGAAGCAGAGCTTTGGGAACAGAGCTTGCCCTTACAAAAGACTATAGGCCAGTCTATCTCATTTCATTTTTAAAATGCTGGTGGCTTTATTCATAATTGTCCCAAATTGGAAACCACCCAGTCATCCATCAGCTGATAAGTCAATAAACAATGGTGATACATTCATAAAGAGGAATGCTCTTTGTGCTGAAAATTAACAAACTTCTAACACACACAGCACCAGGTATGCATTTCACAGATGTATGGTGAGTAAAACAATCCTCATACAACTATGGACTGTATGATTCCATTTATATGAAGTTCTAGAAAAGGCAAAGTTAATCTAGGGCGACAGAAAGTGGATCAGAGGTTGCCTGGGGCCAGAGGACTGCTGGAGAAGAAGAACTAAGGAACATTTGGGAGCGATGGAAATGTTCTACATCACGATTAATGCATACATTTGTCAAACCTTCTAGAAGTATATACTTAAAATGGGTGCATTGTACTGTATGGCAATTTTGCCTAAAAGGAAGACAATGCCATAAACTGATTTCATGACCCATGAATGAATCAGTGGTCCGCCATTCACTGTGCTAACCTCTGTGGAGAAGAGGGTCAGGAAAATGTATTTGTGTACAAAGGGGAGCCCCCCCTCCGTAAGGTGAAGCTGCTGCTCTGGGCGAGGAGGCTTGGGAGGCGGCACCGGAGCTCAGGAGCAGAGGCGCGGGGGGGCCGCAGGGCCAAGAGAGGGAGGCGGGGCTCAGCGAGCGCTGAGGGGGAACTAGGGACCCTTGTGGCTCGGGCGCCTCTGGACGTGGGGTCCTTGTCCATTTTATTCTGTGATATACCCCAGTTCCAGACACTGAGATTTTCATTGAATGAACGACTACTGAGGACAGGGGAGGGTAGTGTCAGGTGAAGCTGGGGCGGGCTTCCAGACTGCGAGGGGTCTCACTCCAGGAAGCCCACTGG
Organism: Smutsia gigantea; assembly: GCA_032199065.1. Taxonomy (NCBI): domain Eukaryota; kingdom Metazoa; phylum Chordata; class Mammalia; order Pholidota; family Manidae; genus Smutsia; species Smutsia gigantea. The sequence continues at coordinate 27,791 of JAVSCE010011955.1, forward strand.
ATTCATACCGGGAGCGCTGGGAAGTGCTCTCCTTGCAGTCCCTGAGCTGCGCTGGGACAGTCATGTGTCCCTCCTAATCCAATTGCTCAGAAATGCCTCACACTGATTGGCTGAAGCCTGGTTCCTGATCGGTTCGATGAAGACCCGCCCACCTGGAGCTGGGGCGCCTCCCACCCCTTCCCACCCCTTCCACCCCCTCCTCTGCAACTGCTTCCTACTGTCCCATCCTGCCTTGAGAGGAGTGGACATTGTGAAGGGTTGTGAGGTCCTCCAGATACAGAAAGCAGAGTGAAGCAAATGAAACTCAGCAGCCAGGTTCTGAGCAGCCACCACTGCCTGCATGACAATCCCACCCCCCCAACTCCAGGCCTGTTACTCTGCTCCACAGCTTTGCGTTCTGGTTCTGCAAGATGGCCTGTCCTGTGTCCGCCAATCTGCCATCTGCTTTTGTATCAGCCATGTCCCGAACAGCTTTCTGGCCCAGGGTGGAGAGGGTGCTCACAAGTATCCCTAGTTTTGAACACTGGGCACCCGCATATGCCAGAGAGACAGAGAGAGAGCACCCCCAAACCTGCATCTGCTCCAGGCGAGCCTGGGCAGGGTGTGTGGGGGTGGGGGGTGCCCGAAGGAGCTTGACCCTCCTGATGGGAGAGCTGAGGCTGTGCCCAGCACCTTCCTGATGGAGGACCCACCCAGCAGCTACTTCTTGCTTCTTTCCCTCTTCTCCCAGTTCCACAGCGCTCGGCTCCTCTCTCCTAAAGGCTCCTCTGCAGGAACCACCATAGTGAAGATCGCACCTGCACCGTGCCTTAACCTAAGGTTTGGCACGTGGTAGCTCGTTTCCTAAAACAGCAGGTTCTTTTACAGTCATCCCCACTTACATGTGAAGACATGGAGTGCGGAGTGACAACTCCGTGTACAGTGCCAACACGTGACAGGGCTGGATTCACACCAGGACTCCTGTCCCCAGTCCGTGTTCCAACCACCAGGCTATCAGCCTCCTACCAACAATTTGCCATCCAGCCAATGAGTGTCTGCACCGCCCCATCTGACCACAGCACCCTCAGCCAAAAAGCCTTCTTTGGTTAGAAATGCCATCTGATCCAGCAATTCCACGTGTACAGATGCACTCAAAAGAACTGAAGGCAGGGGCACAAGAGACCCATATTCACAGCGGTGTTATTCGTGATAGCCAAAAAGTGGAAAAAACTCAAATGTCCGTGGATATATGAATGGATAAACAGCATGTTATATCCATACAGTGGAGTATATTTAGTCTTAAAAAAGGAAATTAGTCCTGACAGATGCTACAACACGGATGAACCTTCAGAACATTATGCTGTGAAATTAGCCACCCCCAAAGGGCAATCCCGTATGACCCCTCTTATATGAGATCCCTAGAGGAGTTAAGTTCTTGGAGACAGAAAGCAGAATATTGGGTGCCAGTGGCCAGGGGAGCGGGAGGTGGGGAGTCAGTGCTTATGGGGATAGCATTTCCATTTTGCAAGATGAAGGGCCCTGTGGCTGGTGGTGATGGTCACACAACAACGTGTATTACTTAGCACTACTGAACCGTCCATTTTAAAATGATAAAACTTATGTATATTGTTACCACAATTAAAAAAATAGGCAAAAACCCTCCTTTGCCCTACATTGCCCCCACGGCGGGATCACCTTCATAATTTGCAGGACCCAGTGTAAAATAAAACCGAGGGCCCCTTGTTCAATAATTAGGAATTTCCAGGTGGCAACAGCAGAGCGTTAACCAACCGTACTCTCTTCTGGGTGGGCAACCCCATGGGATGGCACAGGTCGCAGCCCAAGGGGCCCCCTTCTCCTCGCCGTCTGCTCTGCTTGGGTCCCCCTGTGCCGGGGCTTTCCGCTTTGCACAGGGCCCAGGCCTCTGGCCTCTGGGACTTTGCCTGTGCCTTTCCCTCAAGGTGAAATGCCCTTCCGGACAGTTCACCGCATCCTCAGACCCGGGCTCGGCTCTCCCTGATCCTGCGCGGGCCAGTGTGGGCTGCTCAGTCGGGGCGGGCCGCTTGGGTCTTGCCCTGCCCACTGCCCAGCACGACGGGGCGCGGCCACCCACCAGCTCCCTGGCCGGTAGGTGCACGGAGCCACCCGGCCCATGCCACGACGTGTCCCTCGGAGCGATGCCAAGCCGGGCCGGGGCTCCTGCGGCCTTCCCGCAAGCCCGGGCAGGGAGGCGCTCAGAGGGCGAGAGGGCCGCCCAGGGACCCTGCGCAGCGCGCCCACCGGCCTGGCGAGCGGCCTGGGGCCCGCCTGCGTGAGAGCCAGCCGGGCCCCGCGCACCCGGCCCCCAGCTCGCGCCCGCGCCCTCCCCGGCCCGTCCCGCCGGCGGCCGCAGGAGGCGAGGCCGAGCCGAGGCGAACGGCAGTCGTGGTGACGCCGAGTCCCGCCGTCTCCGCGGCCGCCACGGGCGGGAGGGGACCCCGCCTCGCTGAGGCCCCCGAGGAATTCTGGAGGCCGGGCCCGGCCCGCCGTGGCCTTGGGCCTCAGTGTCCTCATCCGGCCCACAGGGGCGGCGCCTGCAGCTCGGCGCTGCTGGGTTGGACTCTTCCCTTTTGCCTCCTCCCTCGTGAAAATAAG